>JBAMCF010000988.1:0-88766 GCA_037075285.1 Drosophila lutescens | reverse complement strand
CATTACTTTCATTTTTGTTATGTTTACCCATTATAATGTTTTCCTATTGCACTCTACTTTGAAATACCACGCGCTAACACTCTCACAACACACTCACCCGTTTTCAGTCTTTTCGCTCGTATTGCGCTCAGCTTTGGGCTCTGGCAACTTCACGAAGTAGTGTGTAGAGGGAAATGGCAATCGGCACCGGTTGAATCCGTTGTTCTCCTTGATTTCTTGATTATCCGTTATTCGAGGTTCAGTTATGGCAATGAACGTGGCGAATGTTACGTAAATTTGCTGGTTTAAATTAATAGAAGTTTTGCACACAAGTAAGCACAAAGATTAAAGTAAGTTTACAACTATTGATAGCTGATGAAGTTATGAGTGTATGTTCCCCTCATGGGCCACCAAAATGTTGTGACGATTCGCACCCGATCGTCAAAGTTGAGCAGAAGTCTGCTCTGGGGTTCTTTCACACACTTTGTAAATGAAAACGAAAAGGGATGTAAAACTTCACCAGTTGTAAATTCAATTGTATTTATGCCGGTTTATGCCAGCAGTCCCTGTAGCAAACGCCTAGAGAAAGACAAACGTTCCACCCGAGCCTTCCCTCCTGGCTGTTGCGATCGTACCTGAAGTTTGGCTCTCGGCGCGGTCCCTGGATGCTTGTCCTTGTCGATGTCCTGCGCGACTCGCTGCAGTGTTGTCCGTGTCGCTCCGTTGAAATCCGCTGCGTGTGCTCCACGATCTGCTGGTGGTGATGCCGGTGCCAAGTCTGCCTGATCCCTACTCAACTGATCGGTACTCAGACTAGACGGTATTACAGCCAACGTATCCGGACTAGTCGGTATTACAGCCAACGTATCCGGACTAATCGGTATTACAGCCAACGCAGCTAGACTAATCTGTATTACAGCCAATGTAGCCGGACTAATCGGTATTACAGCCAATGTAGCCGGACTAATCGGTATTACAGCCAATGAATCCGGACTAATCGGTATTACAGCCGACTTTGATGTTCTGCAGACTTAGCCGTGTGTTGCCTTGAAGGACCTCAGCTACCTGCGTCCCGATTCGGAGTCTCGTTGCTTCCGTCACCAATTCAGGGTCCAAAGTCCGCGGTTTTACCGTTCGACCTTTCGCCCTCTTCGCAAGGCAACACACTAAAGTCCAAAGTGCGGCGCTGTAACGTTCTTTCCTTGCTCACGGCACGCCTGCGCTCTAACGTCTCTCGCTCTGACTAGTGCCGTCTCGGTCTGACGCCTCTCTCCGCTCCGTCTCTCGCAATCTCTCCCAACTCTCTTTGGGTTCGTTAAATTTCTCTCCTCGTACTCTCCAAACTCTCTCCTTAGAAGTAAGTAAACTCTCTTTTCCTGTAGTTGCGTAATTAGCAACTGGCCGGACTCCATGCACTTATTCCTGGCGGTATTTGTGCGGAGTTATTTAACTCCTAACACTCGATCAAGTGCACGATCTAGTCACCACAAACGAATCCCTATTCCACACTTAAAAAAGCAATTTTGTCTAAATTCGCCGAATCAGAAATGGCGCCCCTCAACAGACTTGCGACAAGAATTCAACTCGGACGGTCGTCCAAATCATCTACATAAAGCTTGAAAGCTCTCCCAACACCACCCTCGCGCACATGTGTGCGGTGTCACAGCAAAACACCCACCACGACAATGACAAGATTCTGCAGCAGATCAACAACAAGCTAAGTCAACTGCTTGGCACCACAAATCAGCAACCCGGTCGGAGCTGCAATCGATCACCCAGCATCAATAATTACCGGAGCAACACACCATCCAGATCATGGATCTGGACCATGGATCTCGGTTTCCGTCGCCCTTTCTCATGGATTTTTACCATAGCCGACACCAAAATCCCAGTCATTGGTTCAGACTTCTTGCAGCACTTTAATCTACTGGTCGGCCTTAAAAACTCAAAGTTAGTCGATGTCGAAACACGCCTATCATGCTGCGGTATATTCAGCAAACAATCATCTTCGGAGATCAGAACCTGTAACATTTACTGCGAATTCTCCAAACTACTGAAACAACTCATGTCCTCCACAAGCAACAGCCACCAAAGTCACACATTGCATCGACACCAAAGGATCTCCACCGCCCGTCAAAAAGCCCTAACGCCTCCCCGTTACACATGGTCCGTAAGGCAACTGGTGAACGGCGTCCTTGCGGTGATTACCAAGCTCTCTACGCACAAACCACCCCCGAACAGTATCCCTTACCGCACATACAAGACTGACCGTAAAATATATGAGTTACGGGAAATACATGGAGCAGCACCAACTTCACCTCCGCAAAGTGTTTGAACGACTTTGGCAATTCAACCTCACCATTAATATAGCAAAGTGCAGTTTCGGAAAGAAGTCGATCGAATTCTTAGGAACCCATTACGATCCAAACGGCATAAAACCACTGCCAGAAAAAGTTACGGCCATTTCGGATTTCCCTCTGCCCAAAGTCGCTAGGGAGCTACGCAGGTTCTTGGCAATAATTAATTTTTACAGGAGACCATCAAACATTTCGATGAATGTAAGCAGAGGCAACATTACTTGTCCACCCAGCACCGGCTGCGCCGCTGTCTCTCTCTACAGATGCAAACGATTTCACAATGGGAGCTGTGCTACATCAAGTCTTCGACAATCAGTTTCAACCAATGGGATTTTCAGTGTAAAACTATTAGAAACGCAACGCAAGTACATCACATATGATCGAGAGCTCCTCGCTATGTACCTTAGCATCAAACACTTTCGCGACATGCTAGAAGGAAGAACATTTGACATTCGCACAGATCATTAACCTTTGTTATACGCTTTTTCGCAAAAACCGGAAAAAGCCTCTCCAAGACAACTCTGACAATTGGATTTCATTAGCCAATTCACTACCTCTATTGTTCATGTGGCTGGAATAGAAAATACTACTGCTGATACGCTGACCCGCATCTCATCCATTGACCGCGAAATTCTCGACTACAAGCAACTCAGCATCGCACGAGAAAATTGCGAAGAGCTAAAACGACTTCTTAGCGACAACACCACAGCATTGCAGTTAAAGTCAATCAGCATTCCCAACTCTACAAATTCTGTAATGTGCGATTTATCCACATGCAGCATTTAAGCCAGACATCCAAACAACATCAGCACAACTTGTGTGCGGCATAACTCTTCGCCTCCGCAGACTGAGTTCGCAAATGAAATGGAGAAAATTATGCGAGAAATACGGCCAACCCAGACGGTACACCACGACTCATCTAAGTCTTTCGTTTTTAAAGAGCTGGAACATGCAAGTCAAGTCTTCCTACGCAACGACACCTTCCCTTCAGCCTTACGATGGACCCTTTGAAATATACATTATATTTCCAGTTCATTCCCCTGCTATGTATGCTTATTTTGCTTTGGTCTGTCCATCTGTCCGTCTGTCCGTTTCTATGCGAACTAGTCTCTCAGTTTTAAAGCTATCGCAATGAAACTTTCCCAAAAGTCTTCTTTCTATTGCAGGTAGTACATATGTCGGAGCGAGCCGGATCGGACCACTGTATCTTAAGGCTCCCATAGGAATAGTAAGTTTTTATACCCTTGCAGAGGGTATTATGATTTCAGTCAGAAGTTTGCAACGCAGTGAAGGAGACGTTTCCGACCCCATAAAGTATATATATTCTTGATCAGCATCACTAGACGAGTCGATCTAGCCATGTCCGTCTGTCCGTCCGTCCGTCCGTCTGTCCGTCTGTCCGTCTGTCCGTCTGTCCGTCTGTCCGTCTGTCCGTCTGTCTGTTTCTACGCAAACTAGTCTCTCAGTTTTTAAGCTATCGGGATGAAACTTTCCCAAAAGTCTTCTTACTATTGCAGATAGTATATAAGTCGGAACCGACCGGATCGGACAACTATATCCTATAGCTCCCATAGGAAGGATCGGAAAAAAACGTTAAAAAATTCTAGCTTCGGTGTTTTTTGAAGTATTACCTTCCAATCTTGGGAATATTATTTTTTATATATTTCTGAATTTCGAATTAAATATTTAAAAAATCGGATCACTATATCATATAGCTGCCATAGGAACGGTCGAAAAATTATGATCTGCAAGGGTATATAAGTTCGGCTTGCCGAAGCTAGCTACATTTCTTGTTTTTATTTTAAATTTTATGTAGGAGTGGTGATTTTGAACAATTAGAAATCATGACAACCAAAACGTATTCAGTTCAGTTGAGTTCAAAGTGTTCATGTGTTCAGTTCAGTGCTCAGAGTTAAGTTTCTTGTTTTTTTCTTTTTTAACATCGAGCTTTTAAGTGACTCAAAGTCATTAACGGCTTGATGACTTAAGCCAAGCTCTTGACCGATGCTACGGCTACTACTATGCCGGTTTTTTCGCAATTTTCTACGACAGGCCTTCCTTCTTTGACCACGTCTGCACCAGAACGAAAACGTTGAAACCATCGTTGTGAGGTGGAAATGGAAACTGTATCGTGTCCATAAACTGCACAAATTTTATTGGCGGCTTGAGATGCATTTTTGCCTTATTCGTAGTAGTACTGTAAAATATGCCGTATTTTCTCTTTATTTTGCTCCATGATTGCGATGCTATAACTCACGAACGACTTAAAAGAAAAGACAATCAATCAAACACGTGTTAGCGCGTGAAATGAGCTTTCCAAAAAGGTATATTATGACCAGATGCGTCGAATAAAACAAGAACCAACTAGCGAAAATACCGCAAGACTTTTTTGACAACCTAATATTAATATTTATATTATAAAGTATGTAGATGCTGTGATCATTTTGATGGCACTGTTTCTATTATACGCCTTATATATAATGCTCTCGAAACTGACCATAGATTGCTATCCCTTGTGTTTTCAAATTTTCTAAAAGGTGGCAACCTTACATAAATGTACCCAAAATAAACATGTTATAGAAATATATATAAACCAAAAAGTGCAGTCCTTTATTTGTCGACTACTTTGACGTCTTAGTACCCAAATTTACTTTTACCTATCATGTCCCCGAAATAATCTTTAAGTAATCGAATCTTTATAGATTTTTACTGGTTGCCTTAATAATAATAATAGTTAATAATAACATTATTGGCTACATAGCAAACACCTTGTTTGGAGTACTGCATTTAAATTATGCTGATAATATGGCCAAAGTAATAAGAAAAGTTGAAAGGAACGAAGGGTTTTTAATGGAATTGCTAAACAACCAAACATCAATTGTGGACTCGACCATTAACCTAATAAAAAGAGATTAGTCAGCCACGGATTTCGACTGAAAACCTGGGAGCGCCATATTGCCGCGATCAAACAGGAGAATGGAAGGTATCAGGGGCACACCTTGCGCAACCGTACATGGTGTTGACAGCCCATCTGACGTTATTAACCACCAGTCTTCAACGGATTCGAACAGACATAACAAACATTCTAACAGACATCCGCCATCGGACAATAAGTCCCGCATTAATCTCTCCAAAACAACTGAGAGAACAACTCGACCAAATTAGAGACCATTTAGCACCAGATCAAATGCTCCCAGTATTAACCGAACATGCGATTGAACTATACAAAATCATGCGAGCAGAAGGTACGACAACAGACACTCATGTCATAGTTCGGATAACGCTACCATTGGTTTCGACAACATCGAAAGAAGTGTACAGCATTATCTCCATCCCAACATGGAACTCCAGAAACGGACTTCATTCAAATTACGGTCAAGTATCATCGTAGTCAATGCGCACAGGGATCAATTCATGAGTTTGACTGAGGAAGAGTTTCAAGGATGTTTAACTGTACCCGCCAATGTTCATCTCTGTTTCACTCATCATACAGTATTCAACGCAGAAGATCGGTGTGAGTTTGAACTATTTAACAATAAATCCAGCCCACATTGCGAAGTCGTTGAATCTAAGTCCGATATGGTTTGGATAAAGGCCTCACAACCAAACAAATGGATTTATGCTACACGTTACTCAATGGATCTTCAATCAGTGTGCAACGGCCGCAATACACTTAGAGGGAACAGGCTTGCTTTCTCTTGCACCTGGCTGCACTGCACGAAATGCTAATATCAGCATAAGGACGGTCGGCACGATTACAAGTGAGTTACATTCCACTTTTAGTCGCTTTGGAAATATGAACCATTATATAAAACCAACATCCACGGAAACCACAATTGTCGAGGTCAAGCCAACCGACTACACCTACAAGGAGTTGGACAACCTACAAGAAAACTTAAAGGTAATTGACCACCAAGTCCTGCCTCATCAACTAAGTCAGGTGCAGCATCATCAAATTACTGAATACGCTGCCTTAGCAATATCAGTCTTGCTAATAATCGCGTACACCATCTGGAAGGGCATCATCTGGAACACCAAAAAAGCAACTTTACACCCCAAGGAACACGCTAGCTCGACGTATCCAGCAACCTTACCACGCACGTTTAGCTTCGACATAAGCGATGGTTGAACATCTGTTCAACGGCCGGGAGAATGTTAAGACTCATTGACCTACATAATATAAGTATTACCGAAGTTATAACAGTCAAACAAAGAATCATATATCATAACACTTGCTGCCAATTGCAATTCTACAGTTAGACCGTTATTCTGCTTAACAGTCATCAATCTGCCGTCGCAGCGAATATAGCTGACACCACAATTCGAAAATAGAGCAGTTTGAACCACTGCGAGATGTGAAGAATATCTGTAATTTCACTTTCCCTTTCTACATATTTTTGTTACCGTAAACACTTTTGTACCTATAAATACCGTTAAGTTTATTCAATAAAATCAGTAATAATTCTGACTCTTACAATCAAGTTGTACTCATTCTGCATCCAACAGAGGCTGTCGCTCTAGTCTTCAGATCCTCAGATGCAACCTTAGTCCAACTGGTTCAAGTTCCAGTTGCGACGACTTTAGGCAGACAGATTATGTACTGTATGCCAGGCATCTAAGCCAAGCAATTAACAGTCTCGAAAGTAAATTGGTAAACTAGATCTAAAACCTGGTAGTCCCATCGTTTCTAAGGCAGATGTAAACACTTTTAGTTATTAAGTTTTGGAACCAGATGTTTTATCAGGACCAACGGCAAAACAACCTCAGGCCCAATTAATTAATCTATATCACTGTGAGGAGCCCAAGTCGATTGCACCCAATGTGAAATCATACACTGATGTTAAACTTTGCGAACTAAAAAGTTTCGAATATGCCAGTTAAATCGAAGGCCCAAAAAACCATCGGCAAACTAGATCTAAAGCCTTGCAATCCTATCGTTTCGGGGCAGATGTAAACTCGCTTAATTGTCAAATTCCGGAACCAGATTTGAAACCCTGCATTCGATCAGCTACTGATCCAGATTTAAAACCTTATATTTCCTATATGTCCCTTGATGACAAGAAGGCGGAACCCGATTTGAAACCCTCTTATATTAAGATTCCTGCGCCAGCAAAACGTAGTTCTGGAAAGACCTCTATTACGAAATGTACTGAATTAGATAAGAAGATTTCGGAGACAGATTTAAAACTCTGCGGTCCAAAACTATTCGTGCCCGATGTTAGGCCCAGCGATCGTAAATCTTCTGATCCAGCTAAGCTTTACGATCGTAAAACTTCTGAGCCACCTAAGCGAAGGCTCTCAAAACTAATCGACGAACCAAGAACACCGAGGGTTCCGAACTTAACTGGTGGATTTGCTTTTAAGCCTGGTATTCTTATCATTTCCGAACCAGAAGTGAAAGTCGGAGGTTCCAGTTTATCTGAAACTGATGTAAAACCAAGTACTCTAAAGCAACCGAACTAAATATTTAACCCAGTACTTCTAAATCCGCCGAACTAAATATCCAACTCAGTACTCCTAAAGTAACAGAACTAGATATGAATCCCAGTACTTCTAAATCCGCCGAATTAAACATGAAATCCAGTGCATCTAAATCCTTTGAACTAAATATGAAACCCAGTACATCTAGAGCAACCAAACTAAATATGAAACCCAGTACATCTAAAGCAACCGAATTAGATATGAAACCCAGTACTTCTAAATCCGCCAAACTAAATATGAAACCCAGTACTCCTAAAGTAACAGAACTAGATATGAAACCGAGTACTTTTAAAGCAGCCAAACTAGATATGAAACCCAGTAAATCTAAAGCAACCGAATTAGATATGAAACCGACTACTTCTAAAGCAACCGAATTAGATATGAAACCCAGTACTTCTAAAGCAACCGAACTAAATATGAAACCCAGTACTTCTAGATCCGACGAACTATATATGAAACCCAGTACTCTTAAATTAACCGAACTAGATATGATACCCAGTACTTCTAAAGCCGCCAAACGATGTATGAAACCAAGTATTTCTAAGGCAACCGAACTAAAAATGAAACCTAGTACTTCTAAATCCGCCGAACTAAATATGAAACCCAGTACTTCAAAAGCAGCCGAACTAAATATGAAACCCAGTTCTTCTAAAGCCGCCAAACTATGTATGCAACCCAGTACTTCTAAAGCCGCCAAACTAAATATGAAACCCAGTACTTCTAAAGCTGCTGCTTTCTCTAACCTCAAAACTTCCGAGACCGCTGTTAAACCCTGCAATCAAAACATTTCGGAACCAGAAAGGAATCCCTGTAATCCAATATCTTCTGGACCCAACGTAACCTCCCCTGATCTAAAAGCTCTTGATTTACCAGTTAAGGATGGCGACTCGAATCTTTTCGATATACCTGGAAAATGGAAAACCCAAAATCCGGTTAATAAAACAAGGAAATTAAGGCCTTTGCTGCAATACAAAATTCCAAATGTGGAGTCTAAAGTATCGGAAGTAAGACGGTAACTCGATCGGTTTTTAATGCTCTCCTAACTCAAATTTTCCTATTATATTTTGCAGGGTCATCCGAGTATAGCAGAGACTAACAAAGCGCTGAATCGGATCAAAAGTTCTCAGTAAATCCAGTGAGAACTAATATTGGTGCTCCAACAGCCCTTCCAAAGAAAAGGGCTCCGTGCTTGCAGACGCCCGATGCAAAACATTTTGAACCATCAAATGAGCCATCCCTTGAGTGATCATCACATTTTTCAGAGAGTCCATCCGACGCAAAGTGCACAATCGTATTATTTACACCAACCCATGAGGAGCAGCCAGGCCTTTCAGGAGGATCAGTGGTCTCAGTACGATCACGTACGTACAGCGGCAGCAGCGGGACCACTGTGATCAGTGGGAACTCAGGGTCCATCTCATGCAGCATCTTCAACCTTATCCCACGAGTCAGGCGATGAGAAGCAATTATGCCTACCAAGAAGATCATCCGATTAGACGTGAACTTCTTCGTATTATCCATATTACAACCCCTATCGCGTCGTACACCCACCGAGAAGTAGTCTTTCTTATCAAAGGAACTATCCGATGAAGAATGTTATACAATCTACACATCATTTCAACAGTGCTCCATTCTTGCAACCGATTCATCCTAATAGAAGTTTTCAGTGTGCTCAAACGAGTTATCCTGTTTTTCTGACTTTTTTCGAATTTCTTCTTATATCTCGGCAGATATCCACCCGATTGGGCCAGTTTTCGTTTTATTTTAAATTCAATAGATCAGAGCTTAACTTTGCCATACAGATCAATATGATTGGATAAGTAATGGAAGCGCAGCAGCTCGACAAAGATGAAAAATGTGTTTTTTGGTCGACTGTAAGTCGGCTGTATATATCGTAAAAACTCGAAAAAAATCCGTCGAAAAATCATAATGGGTACCAACTTAAAGTTTACATCCTACCGAATAAAACAAACCGGGTATGGACCAAATTCATGGAAAATATGATTTATCGTGGATTTTTAAAGTTCGGATTTTTCAACCTACGCCGCCTACGATAAATCTTAAATTTGGACTCTGTCAACCGAAAAAAGTTGAAAAATCCGAACTTTAAAAATCCACCATAAATCCAATTTTCCATGAATTTGGGCCATACCCGGCTTGTTTTATTCGGTAGGATGTAAACTTTAAATTGGTACCCATTTTGATTTTTCAACGGATTTTTTTCGAGTTTTTACGATATATACAGCCGACTTACAGTCGACCAAAAAACACATTTTTCATCTTTGTCGAGCTGCTGCGCTGCCATTACTTATCCAATCATATTGATCTGTATGGCAAAGTTAAGCTCTGATCTATTGAATTTAAAATAAAACGAAAACTGGCCCAATCGGGTGGATATCTGCCGAGATATAAGAAGAAATTCGAAAAAAGTCTGAAATTTAACATTTTAAACTTTAAAAAATCTTTAAAAAAAACTGTTCCATCGAACACTAACAGAATTTGCCATCAATTGCTGGGGAGTATTTTGGATGTAAGCTAGTGTAATCGGTATCCATATTAAAACCCCCATCGCGTCGTCCACCCACCGAGAAGTAGTTTTTCTTATCAAAGGAACTATCCGATGAAAAATGTTCTACAATCTACACATCATTTCAACAGTGCTCCGCCCTTGCAACCGATTCATCCTAATTGAAGTTTTCAGTGTGCTCAAACGAGTTATCCTGCTGTTCCGACTCATCGACTCATCAACAGTACCATATAATGGGTATTAATAATGGGTACCAAAAGATGAATAATAATACCATCGTTGAACCGAAGGCACCATCGAATTCGGGGCCACCTGTGCAGGTAATATACATTTCCCAGACTTTGTATACACCCAGGAAAAAATATGGACTTAAAACCCAAAAAATGGACTTAAACTAAGGTAATATGGACTTATTTTGGACCTAAGGAATCTTAGTCTTGTTTTAAGCCCATTGTTGGACTTAACACACTGACTTGTTTTAAGGCCATGATGGTCTTAAAAAAAAGTCCATATTACTCAAATATTGTAGCATTTAGATATCCATCTAAACTTACAAAAACAGTTAGCCACTCGAAAATTGAATAAGGGCGTAGCCCAGAGGAAACTATGCTAGCTCCCGGATTTTTGAACCGGGTTCGAGTCTAGTACAAGACATGTTATTTTTTTTCATTAATTTTTATACCCGTTACTCGTAGAGTAAAAGGGTATATTGTATTCGTGCAAAAGTATGTAACAGGGAGAAGGAAACGTTTCCGACCCTATAAAGTATATATATTCTTGAACAGGATCAATAGCCGAGTCGATATAGCCATGACCGTCTGTCTGTCTGTCTGTCCGTCTGTCTGTCTGTCCGTCCGTATGAACGCTGAGATCTCGGAAACTATAACAGCTAGAAGATTGGCATTTTGCATGCAGATTCTAGGAGTTCCTACGCAGCGCAAGTTTGTTTTAAAAAAGTGCCACGCCCTCTAACGCCCACAATCGCTTATAGTAAAAATGCAGTTTTATTGTGTTTATCAATACCTATCGAAATGTAGAAGAAATTTTTCAAATCGGACCATTCGTTAAAAAGTTATGCGTGATCAAAGTTTCTATCTCCATCTCCTTCGCACTCCCTTTACCTGAGTAACGGGTATCTGATAGTCGGGGCACCCGACTATATCGTTCTCTCTAGTTTTTTTCTAAAATAGTGTGGCTCACTGGGAATACCACTGTCGGCTAGTGACATGTGCTCTAAGGCTAAGTACTGAAGCAATTGCCTGTCATTGCCTGACGAGCGTGTTGCATAACTGACGTGCGTTGACGAGCCAGATTTGTTGCTGAAGTAAACCGACAAGTATGCATGGGCCTGCGTGATGGTTGGACCTGTGAAGATATTCTACGAATAGTTTAGCAAATTTACAAGATTTTGGTAATAAAAGGGGGTGCTTTGCATCGTAAGGCAGTGGCGCATTTAACAAACGACCACCGACCCGTAGAAGAGGAAGGTTTCGTTGTGCATCTTGATGCTTCAAAATAAATGGAGTTAGCTTTTTCTATCTTGCGAAACTCCTCAGCAAATTCGAATTCCTGTATCCTGTGTATTATTGTAAGAAAGGCATGTCTTAATTCTTGGGCCGTGACAACAACTGATGTATACTGGTCAGCTCTGTGTCATCGAACGAACCGTAGTATGTACGCGTCAATTCTCAAGATTTTTAGATATCTTGACTGAGTTTCAAGTAAGGCAAGAATCTCGTCAGGTTGATGATTGATTGCTACTAAGATCTCTGCCGAGGAACGTTTTTCTAGTCGTTTTTCAACCTCTGAAAGCGTAATTTGTGGATTTTGAGGCCAAAGTTCCATTTTTTTCACTTAGGAATGATGGGCTACTGAACCACAAGGAATCATTCAGCTCTGTAATTGGGCATCCGCGAGACACAAGATCTGCTGGATTTTCTTTAGTTGTCACGTGGCGCCATTGCTCTTCCGCTGCCATTTCTTGTATATCAGCAACTCTGTTTGCAACAAATACATTTAAGGTGGATGAATACTGTTCTAACCAGTCTAAAACTACTTCGGAGTCAGAAATACGCTCTACTGCGAAATCTAAATCTTCTCTTACGGTTTGCCATAGTTTTGCCAACAAATGTACGGCGCATAACTCCAGCCTTGGGATTGTTTTAATTTTTAATAGCGCAACCCTTGACTTCGCAGTGATAAGCTGGACTGAGATTTCATTGGGCGTAACAACACGCGCATACAAACAGCAGCCAAATGCCCTTGCCGAAGCGTTTGCGAATCCATGGATCTGGATCGACCCTTTGTTAGTAACTCCAATATGTCGGGCACTTTATCCAATTCAAGGAAACAGGAGGCCATTGATTCCCAAATTCGACGGAAGTCTTCCGGAAGTGTATCGTCCCACCCGAGTTTACACAACCAAAGTTGTTGTATAAGGATTTTAGCTTTCGTTGTTATTGGGCTTAGTAAACCAAGAGGGTCATAAAGGCGTGCTGAAAAGGTATAATAGATCGATTTGTGAGCACTTCGGTTGGACTTACAGCTGAGAAAGAATATTTAAAAATATCTGTCTTGGGGCTCCATATTAGACCTAATGTTTTAGTGTCATCTTGGTCGCCAAGAATAATAGTTGTTGACGAGTTAATGTTTTCCGAGGCAACATTGGACGATCATTTCTCCAAAGATAGGCCTGCTGAACTTAAAATGTATTTTTCAGTTCTTGGCGCATAACCTGAAGCTCTTCTACCGTCTCAGCTCCAGCTAGTAATTCGTCTACATAAAAGTTTTTGGACAGAGCTTCGGCACCGCGAGGGTGAGAGCTAGCGTAAAAATTACTAAGGTATTGAAGACATTTGACGGCTAGGTAGGGCGCTGATGCCGTCCCATATGTAATCGCATTTTGCACAGGTTATGTTGGACTTTCTCTCCATACAATCATCTGGTATTGACGATGACTCTCATCGATCTCAAATTGCCGATACATTTTTGTTATGTCTGCAGATATTGCTTATGCACGAAGACGAAAGAGTAATAATATAGAAAAGAGAGATGGTCGAATTGTTGGCCCCATCATCATTTAAAGATAGCTGTGTTGACGACTTACAAGATGCGTCAAAAACAACGCGTAATTTCGTTATCGAACTTTGCGGTCTCAGTACACATTGGTGCGGGATGAAATAGTGAGGTTCACTGGGAATACCACTGTCGGCTAGTGACATGTGCCCTAAGGTTAAATACTCCTTAATGATGCAGCGTATGAAGCTTGGACCTCAGGTTGTTTTTGAATCCATCGCTCTAAAGACAAAAATCTTCGTTTGATAGTTTCGAAGGACTCGATTTGAAGGGTAAAGAAACTCTTAGCTGACCCGAGGGTAATCTTGTAACGGTTTGATTAAATAATTTCTCGCAAAGCTGTTGCTCTGGGGTATGTCGTTTTGTAGATGCGACGTAAGGAATTTCCTCAAGCTCCCAGAACTTCTGCACATTGACATCGAGGGATTGCTCTTGGAGCACGGTTAAATGACAGCTAGACTCATTTGGCTGACTAGTCAGGGATTTATATCGACCTGATACAACCCACCCAAACACAGTGTTTAGCAATGACAGCTTATCACTGGCTCCTTTAATGTGGCCTTCAGCTAGCAAGTCAAAGAATGCATCTGCACCCAGTAGTAAATCTACTTTTTGGGGTTTGTAAAATAATGGATCAGCTAGCGAAAGCTGCTGTGGAATGCCTAACTCCGAGTTTCGAATTGCCTTTTCTGGTTGGTATGACGAAATGGATGACAAAACGCATAATTCTGCTGACATCTGGAAATTACTGGTGCGAGAACATATTGAGGTTTGTACACAGGTCTCAGTTAAGGAGTTTGACTTCCCATTTCAAGCATTCCAAAAACTAGTGTGGATCGGCTTTCTAATGCGGTGCAGTTTCAGAGTGTTGGCTAAACTTTCAGTTATGAAATTGACCTGGGATACTGAGTCCAAGACCTCCTTTTATTTTAAGCAAGGCTGTGGCTAACACTACCTGTCCTGTAAAGTCGGTTGTGGTGCGATAGACTGAGCCGAAGTGGAAATATAACGATGTAGCAACCTATTGTGAGGCTTATTACAGACTCGGTAATGTAATAAATTACAAGATGAGACATTATGCCCTTGTTTAAGGCAGTTAATACAAAGTCTCGAGCCCTTGGCGAATCTAAAGCGGTTGGCAACCGGCTGTGCTTCAGGTTAATCTGCACGACATTAGGCATCGGTGTTGGGTGTTACGTCTGGGGTCTTGTCGTCGATGACCAGGTCATCCAACAGCTTGTTGGTGTCATCGACCTCCTCGAGAACATCATCTGGCTCTGCCAGGAAGACCTTGATCTTGGCCTTCCGTAGGCCGTACCGGATGCTGTAGTCGGCCTTCTTAAGCTGCGGCAGGCAGCGCTGGTTGATGAGGAAGAGGAACGGCTGGCTCGTTTTCATCTCCCTGGCGAGGACGAGCCTTATACTACCTTATACGAACCTTATACCGTCCCATGCATTTCCAGTCTTGGCTATGCATTCCGCCAGGAAGGACCTTGAGAACGAGTCATCGCACTTGATCACCCAGTGCCCCCTGATCATGTCCGACGAGTCGAAGGAGGGGATCGGACCATTTGGCACGGCTGTTAGCCTTTCAGCTATCATGTCGACAGCTTCAGCTTCTCCGACAGCAGGCGTCCGTCGTCGTGCAGGTCGTTCACCAGTGCCATCGCGAGGCTGTCTCTGGCTACGTCGCTGAACTTCTTGGCCTTCTTCACAAAGAAGGTCGGTCTTGGCCTCCCCTGAGCGTCCTTTGCCCTTTGGGTGCGCACTTGCTTCCCTCGTGCGAGCGGTCCCTTTTCGTGTTGGCTTGGGTGGCCTCCGGGCGCGTCCTCTTGTATTCCTCGTAGTCTGAGATCTCCGCAATGCATCGAGTCTTGTCCTCCGCATCGCGCTGGTCAGTCTTGCCCTCTGCCACATTCTTGGCAATCTTGCCGAGAATGAAACGAGCCCGACTGACCTTGGCCTTGCGCTGCTGATGCGTAGCAGTGGCTGCCTTGCTGGTATCCGGCTGGGTTCCGCTGTTGTGTGGGTTGATGTTCTTGGTGTCTAGTGGGGTGCTGGTCCTAGCAGCCCCTTCCGTTCCCATCGGAGCAGGAGCACCCTGGCTGGGTTTGCCCGGCCCTTCCTCGATGGTAGCGGAAATGGTTTGGGGTTTAACCTCCCCCGTGAGGCTCGAAGCTACGGTGTTGGGTTTCATTTTCAATAAATAATCGCCCGCGTTGCTCGACCAGGCAAGCGCGGCGGGCCTTAGGGTTGTTGGGGCTCTATGAAAAAGTCGACCGTGACTCCGCCCCAAAGCCACGGCAAGGCCACTTCCGACACAGGGTTGCCCGGCCCTGGGAAGGCTTTGTTAAAACACACCTGGATTTACCCCTCAGCTGCGAACCTGAAAGTCAGTGGGCACGGGTCGCTTGACACGCCTGACTTGAGGGTAGGCACTTTAAAGACCTACCCAGGTACGCCCGACTACGATTCGTCAGCATCCATAGTCATAGCTAGACTATGGACCTGCTTCCAGCCACCCTCACGGGGAGAGTATAGTCGCACTACCATCGGTGCACACAGTTACGGCAGGGGACGAGTCCCCCGTTGGTCCCCCCTGTGTACCCGACGGCTGACGGCCCCACATTTTTATAGTGCGTGGAAATTAAATTGAAAAATAGGAAAATATACCTTTTAAGACAAATTTTTTAATAAGTTCAAAATGGCATCATTATATTTTTATACCCTTTACTCGTAGAGTAAAAGGGTATATTGTATTCGTGCAAAAGTATGAAACAGGGAGAAGGAAACGTTTCCGACCCTATAAAGTGTATATATTCTTCATCAGGATCACTAGTCGAGTCGATATAGCCATGTCCGGCTGTCCGTCCGTATGAACGCTGAGATCTCGGAAACTATAAAAGCTAGAGGATTGGTATTTGGCATGAAGATTCTTGGAGTTCCTACGCAGTGCAAGTTTGTTTCAAGAAGGTGCCGCGCCCCCTCTAACGCCCACAATCGCTTATATACGATTTTAAAAATTTAAAAATGTCGGAAAAGTAAAAATGCAGTTTTATTGTGTTTATCAATACCTACCGAATTGTAGAAGAAATTTTTCAAATCGGACAGACAGACAGACAGACGGACAGACAGACGGACAGACAGACATGGCTATATCGACTCGGCTAGTGACCCTGATCAAGAATATATATACTTTATAGGGTCGGAAATGCTTCCTTCTAGCTGTTACATACTTTTGCACGAATACAATATACCCTTTTACTATACGAGTAACGGGTATAATAACTCAAACGAGTTGAGACTCGTTGTGCTGCGTTAATTTCCAATCAGAGCTTAGTTATAAAATGATTTTTAAAAAATGTTCCTGTCAAGCTACAGACTTGTGCTTTACCTCATATTAAAGGTATTTTAAAATACTATAAACGCCACCATAACGTAATTTATGTAAATATGATGGTTGAAAAATTATGAACAAAACAAAATTTTGGTATACTTTTTTTTTAGATTTTTTTTATTTCTCAAAAACGGCTCTTACGATTTTCTAAAAAACCGTAATCTGTATAGCCGTTGAGATTCCTTAAATTTTGGTATATATCACGTCATTGTAAAAAGTCAGGTTCAAAAGTTATTCAAAAATAAAAGTAGGCACTTTGGCCAGCTTAGAACAACTATCGCTGGCTAAGTATTGAATTTTGTGGAAGCGTATCCAAACTGTATTTTAGGGTCATGGAGTCATTTAAATTGTTTTAAGCAGATCCATATAGGAAACTTATGTTTTACGAACCGATACTTTAGCGGGAAAAACGCTACAAATAGCTCAATTTCGTAAGTTTGTAACTTCTGAACTACTAAAGCTACAGACATGTGCTATTCCTCGTTTAAAAGGTATTTTGAAATTCTTTTTAACTTAATTCGTTTAAGGCCGTCAGCCGTCGGGTACACAGGGGGACCAACGGGGGACTCGTCCCCTGCCGTAACTCTGTGCACCGATGGTAGTGCGACTATACTCTCCCCGTGAGGGTGGCTGGAAGCAGGTCCATAGTCTAGCTATGACTATGGATGCTGACGAATCGTAGTCGGGCGTACCTGGGTAGGTCTTTAAAGTGCCTACCCTCAAGTCAGGCGTGTCAAGCGACCCGTGCCCACTGACTTTCAGGTTCGCAGCTGAGGGGTAAATCCAGGTGTGTTTTAACAAAGCCTTCCCAGGGCCGGGCAACCCTGTGTCGGAAGTGGCCTTGCCGTGGCTTTGGGGCGGAGTCACGGTCGACTTTTTCATAGAGCCCAAACACACCTTATGCCCGCCGCGCTTGCCTGGTCGAGCAACGCGGCGATTGTGTATTGAAAATGAAACCCATCACCGTAGCTTCTGACCTCACAGGGGAGGTTAAACCCCGAACGAAAGTACCGCGAACACCCAGCCAGGGTGCTCCGGCTCCGATGGGAACGGATGCTAAGACCAGCACCCCACTAGACACCAAGAACATCAACCCACACAACAGCGGAACCCAGCCGGGTACCAGCAAGACAGCCACTGCTACGCATCAGCAGCGCAAGGCCAAGGTCAGTCGGGCTCGTTTCATTCTCGGCAAGATCGCCAAGAATGAGGCAGAGGGCAAGACTCGATGCCTTTCGGAGATCGCAGACTTCGAGGAATTCATGAGGGCGTGCCCGGAGGCCACTAAATCCAACACGAAAAGGGACCGCTCGCACGAGGCAAGCGAGTGCGCACCCAAACGGGCAAAGGGCGCTCAGACCCAGAAGTGAAGAAGGCCAAGAAGTTCAGCGACGTAGCCAGAGACAGCTCGCGATGGCACTGGTGGACGACCTACACGACGACGGACGCCTGCTGTCGAAGAAGTGGGAGGAGATCGAGGTGAAGGTGGCCAACATCCGTGCCAAATGGTCCGATCCCCTCCTTCGACTCGTCGGACATGGTCAGGGGGCACCGGGTGATCAAGTGCGTTGACTCGTTCTCAAGGTCCTTCCTGGCGGAATGCAAAGCCAAGATTGGAAATGCATGGGGTGGCCTTAGTATTAGGATCGTCCACGCCAGGGAGATTCCAAAGAGGCCGCGGGCTCGCATTTGGTTGCCAAAGGAGCAGTCTGGCCAAGGAAAGGTGCTGTCGCTGCTGAGGGCTCAGAGCCCAGAAGTGCACACAGAGGACTGGGCGATACTCAAAGTAGAGAAGGAGATGAAGACGAGTCAGCCGTTCCTCTTACTCATCAACCAGCGATGCCTGCCGCAGCTTGAGAAGGCCGACTACACCATCCGGTACGGCCTACGGAAGGCCAAGATCAAGGTCTTCCTGGCAGATCTGGATGATGTTCTCGAGGAGGTCGATGACACCAACAAGCTGTTGGATGACCTGGTCATCGACGACAAGACACCAGACGTAACACCCAACACCGATGCCTTAAGTTGTGCAGATTAACCTGAAGCACAGCACGCATGCTTCAGCCAATCTGGCAGTTCTTCTCAGTGAGAGGAACATTGACGTAGGCATCGTTCAAGAACCATGGACTCGAGACGGACAAATCTTTGGTCTAACACAACAAGGATATACACTCTTTTATACTAACTCGTCGGGTAGGCCGAGAGCAGGTATTATAGTAAAGAATAACTATAACGCACTTCTATCTCCAATCTTAGTACACCGGATTTAGCAGTTGCCAAATTCGTGGCGGCGGATGGGACATCGATGGTGATAGCCTCATCCTACATGGCCCATGATGAACCGGCTCCACCTGAGCCAGTCATCAATCTGCTGCAATGGGCGGAAGACACTAAGACGACCCTGGTACTCGGATGCGACGATAACGCGAGGCACACACTATGGGGAAGCTCGGAAACTAACGAAAGAGGTGAGTCTCTTATTGATAATATTATTTGCCGCAACATCACCATATGTAATAGAGGTAACACACCCACCTTTATATTCCCAAGCACTAGGGAATTTCAGGGATGGGAAGAGGTGTTAGACCTCACTTTACAGACAGAATTTAGTAAATATAAGGTTGACAAGTGGATAGTGTCGAAACAAAATTCCTTATCAGATCACAGGTACATTTTCTTCAAAATTTCGATTCCGATTAGCAAACCGGAACCGAAACGTAACCCCCAACCTGAGACAAATTCGGTAAGATTGTCTACTCGAAAGTTAGTAACAGAAGAATACGGGTACTAACCTCTACGACGACCCTGGACAAGGAAGTAGAGGACCTAAGAAACATTCTAAACAATGCATAAAAGGAAACATGCATGGTTTCATACTCTTAAAAACAACACTCTTTAAGGTGGACCAAAGAGCTATGCACTCTGAGAAAGAGGGCAAGAAAAGACTATAACTCCAGCTATGCTACCAAGGATGGGAGCCATACAAAGATGCACAAAATGCATACAAAAAAGCGATATACGCAGCCAAGAAAGACTCTTGGAGGACTTACTGCGAATCGCTCGAAGGTATAAAAGACTCGGCTAGACTAAGCAAGGTCCTTGCCAAACGGTATAACAGCCTCACTCTATTACACAAACAAGACGGATCAGCGACTACAACAGTGGAAGAATCCATAGCGGCACTGGTGGATACACACTTTCCAGGCAACCTTCGAGAAAAGCAATCATCTACTGAAGGTCAGAGGGCTCATCAGCCAACACACACAAAGGATATCATAACCATTGAAAGAATCAAATGGGCGATAAACTCCTTCGATAAATATAAGAGAGAAATATCATTTTAGCCAATACACGATGGCCGCCTTCTTAGATATAGAAGGTACGTTCAATAATGTAAACGCCGAATCCATACTGAGCTCCATCAACTCGATCGGCATTAAAGGAGACGTCAGAGCTTGGATCGGAGTTATGAGTATCAGGACCATTCACAGATGTTATTAGTAACAATGACGGGGGCCCTTACCCGACTTAATGAATGGGCAAAAACCTACGGACTAGGTATAAACCCGAAGAACAAAGATCCCAACATACAGCAAACCCAAAATAGATCGAATCGAACTCGAGATATCGGGTAAAGCTAAGTACCTAGGAGTGATACTAGACCCGAAGCTCTCGTGAAACAGAATATCACGGAACGAGTAAAAAAGGCCAGTATAGCATTCTACTCGTGCAGGAAAATGTTCGGCAAAAACTGGTAAGTATGGTGGTAAGGCCAATTCTCACATACGGGGCACTACTCTGGTGGCCAGCCCTGGCAAGAGCATACAATATTACCAAGCTGACAAGAATACAGAGATCAGTTTGCGCGGGAGCTACTGGGGCATTAAGATCATGCCCGGCTGCCGCGTTGAACACTATTCTGGATATAATGCCTATAGAAGTTTTCATAAAGGATACGGCCTGACTGAAGGATACGGCCTGACTGAAGGCTAGTAAATGCTGGAAAGGCTACCACACAGGGCACTGCCGTATCTTGGAGGACGGCAACTATCTGGCAAAGAACAAAACGGATAATATGACAGCGGAGATAAGATTTGGAAACGGATTCACGACTACCTTTCCAACGAGGGAAGACTGGGAGAATGACAGAGTAACAGGACAAGATGAGGTATCACTCTTCACTGACGGCTCCAAGATGGACTGTGGTGTAGGGCCTGAAAGCTGGGGGATAGAATCAAAATTCCACCTCCCAGAATCGCCGACAGTTTTACAGGCTGAGATACTTGCTATGTTAGAAGCAGCCAAGCTTTCGATTCAGCAATGCCTCAGGAATACCAAGGTAAGGATATACTCTGATAGCCAAGCGGCTATCAAATCTCTCGCAGCAGCAAGAACCAACTAGACACTAGTATCCGATTGTAAGTCGGCTCTTAACATACTAGCAACAAACAACCATGTTCAGATAACATGGGTGCCAGGGCACAATGATATACCAGGAAACGAAAAGGCTGATGAACTTGCACGAATGGGGTCGGCAGACGACTCCTATACAACTAGTCTACCTGAATCTCTAAATACAGTCCAAGCAAGGATTCATGAACACTACAAAACACAAGCCAGTAAAAGTTGGTCGGAAAAGCAGGGTCTCAGGAGATCAAAGCTCTGCTGGCCAACCGTCAATAGCAAGAGAACTCGAGAGCTAATAACCAAAAGTAAAAGGAATCTCGGCACTCATCACAGGCCATTGGGCCATCGGCACGGAAGCCATGAAGATGGGGCTTCCGTACAACGCTAATTGCAGAAGCTGCAAAGAAACAGACACACAGGATACACCTGAGCACATGATGTGTCATTGCCCAGCACTAAACTACATCAGGGCGAGATACTTCGGGGCGTATCAGCTGAACTCATTGGGAGAAATAGGAAAGCAGATGATAACTGCAATCCAAGGTTTTCTAAATGACGCAGGCTGGTACTGAAGAGAACGCGGACAATTTATGAGGGTGTGGATCAAAACGGAGCTCAGCTCCACTTGGAGGTCCTCTGAGAGGACCTCACCACTTCTACCTACCTACCTACCTACCAAAGAGGATTACTATGTTGTTTTCCTTTTTGCGTACATCGGTCCTAAGAGCTTTATTTTTTGGTACAAAAAGTAGCTCAATAATCATTATTTACGGTCCCTGATTTAAAATCCCAGGCACAAATGCGTCGCAAATAAGGACACGAAAAGGCTTTCATTCCGGTGTCGCCATCGCCGAAGAGCACGCACTTAAATGTGGGAATATCTTGATCTTCCTGATCTTCCTCTCTCAGAGAAGGTGAAGTGAAGGCAATAATATATCTGATATCCCTGAAACGGCACCGATCGAGGGAGCACTAGAATCTCTGTCACGAAAGATAGAGCGTTTGAAGCTCTCAAATAAGGTTAATTAAGCGGTAGGTATTTATTTTAACTGAAAGGGTATATAAACTTCGGCTTGTCAAGGCTAGCTTCCTTTCTTGATGATTTTTGAAATTATATTTTCTCAGATTCGCTTTCGGCTCACAAAAGGATATGTAAAAAAGTTCTGCATATCCCGTAACCTAGTTGGCTCCAGAAATCAAGGTAGCTCCTCTTGCTGTTTGCAGTTCGCCTATATCCATAAATCCAAATACCTTCTAGTCCCTGATATCGAGACGGAGAGATTTTTTTTTCGTTTTTTTCGTGATTTTCCATATTCCGATTTTCCCGTTCGGAAAAACCTCATCGCCTTGCCGCTCGGTGAATGAATATTTACTGGCAGCACCTGCTGCGTTCGGGAAAGTGGACCGACTGCCGCTTCCTGGTGGGGCTGGACTCCTCGCCGAGCCAGCGGCTCATCCTCGGAGACCAGCTCATACCAGAGACATTTGATATAATGCTAACATACATATACACAAACCAGTTAAATCTTGACTCCTTCGACTAGGCTTGCCATCTAGCCTATGTGGGCACCGAATTTATGTTACCATGCCCTGTGTCCCGCTGCAAGTAATTCATGAGACTTGGACGTGACCAGGGAGATCGAGAGTAACGCAGCCGACGCTATGAACCCTATGATCGCGATAATAATAGACATCATGGACGCCCAGCACGCCTGTGGGCGGAAGGCACCGGCGGAGTTCAGCAGCTCTCTATTACTGTCTAGCGGAGTGATGGGGTCGACTGCCTGAATCAGGAGGATCGGGAGCTGCTCTTCTCGCCCCAAGCAATTGATCGCATTTTCTCTGCTGGATTTTGCACGAATATTGGACAACTGCGGCTATATGGATTTCCGAAGGGACCTGAAGTCTTGCCAACACTATTGGCTGTCGAAGTGGGGGGAGATGGGATCAACTGCTTGAAGCAGGACAATCAGGAGCTGCTTCTCACGCCCCAAACAATTGATCGCATCTTGCCTACTGGACAGTGCCCAGCGCGAATGGCGTGAGCCAAGAATCACATGAGACCCAAGGATTGGGAGAAGTCTTTATGCTGAATCCTCTGCATTTACTGAAGATATTTTGGCTTTTACGGAAACTTGGCTGAAACCAGAGATATCTGACTCTGAAGTTTTGTCAATGAACTTTAACACCTACAGGACCGATCGCTCCCCGCGTAGGGGGTGGTGTACTGATTGCCGTTACCTCTAGTTTAACATCGGAGAGACTTAACATTCATATCCCTAACGATATTGAATTTGTTAGTGTCAAAGTTTCCATTCAATCCTTATCTATTGTTGTAACCTGTTCTTATATTCCTCCTGGCTCTGATTTAATAATTTATGAGCACCATCTGTCTGCTATAAAATCTGTTCAGTCCTTCCTTTCCAACAGAGACCTTTTGATTGTTTTGGGTGACTTCAATCTCCCTAATATCTCTTGGTCTCTTCCCACTGACTCACTTGTAGCTACACCTTTATCTGCCCATGATTTTGTGGATGGCCTTTTAGAATTATCGTTACAGCAAGTAAGCTTTATACGAAATTCATTAAATAGACAATTAGATCTAGTATTTGTTTTAGATCCGCATGAAGTTAGGGTATCTAGAATTGACGCACTTGTTGTACCTGAAGACCGGTATCATCCAACATTGGAATTGACAATTGGCCTCCCCTGTACTAATACCCTTTCTCCTTTAGTTCCTCAAACTAAAATGAGATGCTTTCGTAAATGTGACTATACTAAACTAAACTACATGATTTCGCAATATAATTGGACTGATTTGTACAATTGCATGGATATTGAATGTGCAATTGAACTTTTCTATAGCGTTTTAAACACTTTTTTTGACGAATGCGTTCCTGACAGGCTTCCTCCTAAGCTAAACAGGCCTCCTTGGTTTAACAATGCGCTTCAAAGACTTAAAAATCTTAAATCAAACACTTATAAAAAGTATAAAAAATCGGGTAAGCCATATGATTTTTCGAAATACGTGGTGGCTCGTTCAGATTTTAATGTTCTCAACAGTCATTGCTATTCCATGTATTTAAATCGATGTAAATTCAGATTTTAAATGTTCTCAACAGTCATTGCTATTCCATGTATTTAAATCGATGTAAATTCGAATTTTATAACTTCGTTAATGCCAAGCGTAAGTCTTCGGCATTGCCTTCATCGGTACGTTTAAACTCAAAAGAGGCATCGTCGGATTTTGAAATTGCGGATTTATTTGCCGAGTTTTTCCAAACTACTTATAGTTCGGCTGCTTGGTCAAACCCTACCTACCCTAACCCCTTACATAGGGCTAATTGTATTTTTACCCCTGTAATTACCGAAAGTTCTCTTTTAAAGGATTTAGCAACAACAACGCCAACGCCCTGGGAGTGTGCTTAAGTTTTGTGCTTCAAGCATTTTTAAACCGATTCTTAAACTTTTTCATTTGTCTATCATCAGTTTTTCCAACTATCTGGAAGGACTCTTTCATTATTCCACTCCACAAAAAGGGTGCGAAGGCGGATGCCCAGAATTATAGAGGCATTTCTAAATTGTCGGCAATTCCTAAAGCATTTGAACGTATTATTAATTCTCATTTGCAGCATTTATGTTCCTCGCTAATATCACCGTGTCAGCATGGTTTTGTTAAGCGAAGATCAACCACCACCAACCTTCTTGAATTGTCATCTATTGTAATAAATGGATATAAGAATAACATGCAGACTGACGTTATATATACAGATTTTAGTAAGGCCTTTGACTCTGTTAACCACTCTCTCCTTTTATTCAAATTAGATCAGCTTGGGTTTCCATGTAATCTATTAACTTGGATTTCAAGTTACTTGAATGGTAGGACTCAGAGGGTTATATTTAAGAGCGCTGTTTCTAAAATGATCAACGTGACATCTGGAGTTCCTCAAGGTAGTCATTTAGGCCCTTTGCTGTTTACTTTGTTTATTAACGATCTTCCCTCTATCGTAGCACATTCTCGTGTACTAATGTACGCTGACGATGTCAAGCTTTGTTTATCATATAAAGATGTAGGGTCAGGTTTCAACTTACAGTCAGATATTGATTGTTTTCAGGGATGATGTGAGTACAACCTTTTAAATCTGAACTGCCTTAAATGCAACGTTATGACTTTTTATAGGGGTACTCCTACGTATATTAGTTATTCTCTTCAAAATACACCACTCGACCGTATATATTCAATTAACGATTTAGGTGTTCTTCTCGACCCAAAACCTAAATTTGATTGCCACATAATGGCCACTGTCAATAAAGCTATGAGTGTTTTTGTATTCTTCAGTTTGGAGTAAGAGGTGATATTGATTCTGTAGAACTGGTAAACCGTTTAAGGGGGGTAGGGTCTTTGGCACCAAAAAATCGACTAACTTTGCGATTTTTTCTGTAAAAACTGGTTGGATGGATTTAATTCAAACCTTTTGTATATTATTAAGTGTCATTTAAATAATATCCACTAATTTTTATAGCCGATACTATCGGCTAATATATCGGTGGCAAAGCGATTGCTGGAACACTATTAAAAAAGGCGTTTTGCGGTGTTCACTGTACCTCCGCTAAAAATGATCGGATTTCCATTTTGTTTTTACAATTCGCTTAAGAATTAAAAAAACCCGCCCCCTGGGAAGCCCTTTTATAAATTTTTTATTTTTAAGAATTTTTTCCGAAAGTCCAAAGTCAAAAATGGGTTTTTCACCTAAAAAAATTGACTTTCGGCTTAAAAATAAAATATTTAAAGTTAAAAAATAAAAAAAAACGCTTCCCAGGGGGCGGGTTTTTTTAATGCAGAAAAATATGCGACAAATTTGAAAACGATCGGTTGAGCCGTTTAGAAAGGCCGATGAACACGGACTTTCAAAACGTGGTTTCGAGAAAAACGCACTTAAAGATGCACTTACTTACCTAAAGTCTTAGAGGTTAGGGTACTAGTTTTAGCATAACTTCTAAACTTTTTGTCCGATTGACTTACAACTTTTTTTGTATAATCTTAAGATGTTAATCTACAAGAAAAAAATTTTAAAAAAAAATCGAAATTTTTTTTTGCAAGACCCTACCCCCCCCCCCCTTAACTTTTAATGTTCCCGTTAGACTAACACGAAATTATTACCCTCTTAATTTGCCTCGATGTACATCAAATTTTACTCTGCATGAGCCCTTTCTTGTTCTATGTAAAAATTATAACAATCTTTATCATTTAATTTGCACTTCAACATCTATCCCCGTATTAAAAACTAAAATTTTATCTCATTTGCTTCAATCTTAGTTGTAGTATTTATAGTATTTGTTTCATGTATTTTCCTCGCGAACTCGCATTTTTGCCCTAATTGATAAAGGGTCCCGCGCGTAACAAGCACGTGCTTGGTAACGTTGGGCCACTTGTTTGTTCTGCTCGTAGTGCATCAACGTCCATCATATAAAAGCAGCTTAAGGAGGAAGATATCAAAGGTTATGTCCAGGTTGAAGGTTGTGGTTGAATTATGTCCAGGTTGAAATTTATGTCCAGGTTGGAGGTTTCGTCCAGGTTGGAGGATATGTCCAGGTTACTGGACATTCCAGGAACATCTCATACAAAACCCGAACGAAAAATCTTTGGAAGGAGACTCCACTGCGAAATGTGCCTTGCCAGATATTCTAACCAACCAGACAGCAAAACAATCGGAGGCACAAACGCCCTTTAAAGTGCCGAAACCTGTAGCACCTCATGTAAATTTCGGTATATCTGAAGTTCGACCGATAAGTTCGAATTCAATCGATCCTACAATTTCTGGAACAGGTATAAAACCAAGTGATCATTATACTGAACCACAATCGAAATCAAGCGGTCCTGGAATTTCTGTGAAGCTATGTCATTATACAAATTCTGAACCAGTCATGAATGCAAGTAATTCTAAAAGCTCTGAACCAGATAAGCAATTAAAGCGAATGTCTTCGAAACTGATGAAGGAAGCGAAAAAACCGAAGGTCTCGAAATCGATCCGTAAACCGAAGAATGTAGACCCGAAGTACCAGTCTCCGGTTATACGGTTAACACGATTAAATATTCTGGAGCTCTGTAAAGAGCCGAAGTCAATTGAACAAGATGTGAAATCCGAATCAGGTATGAATCCCTGCAGTCCCAAAGCTGTTAAAAAGGGAAGGTCATCTGTACCAGTTAAATCGAGGGCCCGAAAATCAATTGGCAAACTGGAACAGATGTCCACTCTGTTGATTATCAAATTCCGCAACCAGCGGTTTCATCAGGCCCAAATACAAAGCAATCTGTGGCACCATTAAATAATCTGGAGGTCTCTAAAGAAACCTGAATTGATAATGTCCTGTACTGATATGAAACTTTGCAGGCCCGAAATTTCCGAAATAGCCATGACTCCCTGTAGTCATAAAGCTGTTAGAAAGCGATCAAGGTCTCGAAAATCAATTGGTAAACTAGATCTAAAGCCTGGTAGTTCCATCTTTTCTGGAAGCTAGAAAGCGATCAAGGTCTCGAAAATCAATTGGTAAACTAGATCTAAAGCCTGGTAATCCCATCGTTTCTGGGGCAGATGTAAACTCTTTTAGTTATCAAGTTCCGGAACCAGATGTTTTATCAGGACCAACGGCAAAACAACCTCAGGCCCAATTAATTAATCTAGATCACTGTGAGGAGCCCAAGTCGATTGCACCCAATGTGAAATCATACACTGATGTTAAACTTTGCGAACTAAAAAGTTTCGAATATGCCAGTTAAATCGAAGGCCCAAAAAATCATCGGCAAACTAGATCTAAAGCCTTGCAATCCTATCGTTTCAGAGGCAGATGTAAACTCGCTTAGTTGTCAAATTCCGGAACCAGATTTGAAACCCTGCATTCGATCAGCTACTGATCCAGATTTAAAACCTTATATTTCCTATATGTCCCTTGATGACAAGAAGGCGGAACCCGATTTGAAACCCTCTTATATTAAGATTCCTGCGCCAGCAAAACGTAGTTCTGGAAAGACCTCTATTATGAAATGTACTGAATTAGATAAAAAGATTTCGGAGCCAGATTTAAAACTCAGTGGTCCAAAACTATTCGTGCCCGATGTTAAGCCCAGCGATCGTAAATCTTCTGAACCAGCTAAGCTTAACGATCGTAAAACTTCTGAACCACCTAAGCGATGGCTCTCAAAACTAATCGACGAACCAAGAACACCGAGGGTTCCGAACTTAACTGGTGGATTAGCTTTTAAGCTTTGTATCCTTATCATTTCCGAACCGGACGTGAAAGTCGGAGGTTTTAATATTTCTGAAACTGATGTAAAACCAAGAACTTTTAAAGCAAACGAACTAAATATGAAACCCAGTACTTCTAAATTAACCGAACTATATATAAAACCCAGTACTTCTTAAGCAACCGAACTAAATATTAAACCCAGTACTTCTAAATCCGCCGACTAAATATCAAACTCAGTACTCCTAAAGAAACAGAACTAGATATGAAACCCAGTACTTCTAAATCCGCCGAATTAAACATGAAATCCAGTACATCTAAATCCTTTGAGCTAAATATGAAACCCAGTGCATCTAAAGCAACCAAACTAGATATGAAACCGAGTACTTTTAAAGCAACCAAACTAGATATGAAACACAGTACTTCTTAAGCCGCCAAACTAAATATGAAACCCAGTACTTCTAAAGCAGCCGAACTAAATATGAGACCCAGTACTTCTAAATCCGCCGAACTATATATGAAACTCAGTACTCTTAAATTAACCGAACCAGATATGATACCCAGTACTTCTAAAGCCGCCAAACAATTGATCGCATCTTGCCTGCTGGACAGTGACCAGGACAAAGTCATAATGCAGTCTAGAATATCTGCGATTAGAAGAGTGCGAATGGCATGAACCAAGAAGCACATGAGACCCGAGGATTGGGAGAAGTCTTATGAAACGCAGCTTAAGGAGGAAGATATCAAAGGTTATGTCTAGGTTGAAGGTTACGTCCAGTTTGAAGGTTACGTCCAGGTTGGAGATAATATCCAGTTTGAAGGCTATGTCCAGGTTGGAGGCTATGTCCAGGTTGAAGGTTATCTGGATAACCTTGATATAACCTGGATATAACCTCCAACCTGGACGTAACCTATAATCTGGACATAACCTTCAAGCTGGACATAACCTCCAACCTGGACATAACCTTAAACCTGGATATTATCTCCAACCTGGAAGTAACCTTCAACCTGGACATAACCTCCAACCTGGACATAACCTTCAACCTGGATATTATCTCCAACATGGACGTAACCTTCAACCTGGACGTAACCTTCAACCTGGACGTAACCTTTAACCTGGACATAACCTTCAACCTGGACATAACCTTTAAGCTGGACATAACTACCAGCCTGGACATAACCTTCAACCTGGACATAACCTCCAACCTGGACATAACCTTCAACCTGGATATTATCTCCAACCTGGACGTAACCTTCAACCAGG
This sequence comes from Drosophila lutescens, assembly GCA_037075285.1. Classification (NCBI taxonomy): domain Eukaryota; kingdom Metazoa; phylum Arthropoda; class Insecta; order Diptera; family Drosophilidae; genus Drosophila; species Drosophila lutescens. The sequence continues at coordinate 59,037 of JBAMCF010000988.1, read as the reverse complement.
ACGTAATTTTCAAACTGGACATAACCTTCAACCTGGACATAACCTTTGATATCTTCCTCCTTAAGCTGCGTTTCATAAGACTTCTCCCAATCCTCTGGTATCATGTGCTTCTTGGTTATGCCATTCGCACTCTTCTGATCGCAGATATTCTAGACTGCATTATGACTTTGTTCTGGTCACTGTCCAGCAGGTAAGATGCGATCAATTGTTTGGCGGCCTTAGAAGTACTGGGTATCATATCTGGTTCGGTTAATTTAAGAGTAATGAGTTTCATATATAGTTCGGCGGATTTAGAAGTACTGGGTCTCATATTTAGTTCGGCTGCTTTAGAAGTACTGGGTTGCATATATAATTCTGATGCTTTAGATGTACTGCGTTTCATATTTAGTTTGGCGGCTTTAGAAGTACTGGGTTTCATATCTAGTTTGGTTGCTTTAGATGTACAGGGTTTCATATTTAGTTTGGTTGCTTTAGATGCACTGGGTTTCATATTTAGTTCAAAGGATTTAGATGTACTGGATTTCATGTTTAATTCGGCGGCTTTTGAAGTACTGGGTTTCATATCTAGTTCTGTTACTTTAGGAGTACTGAGTTTGATATTTAGTCGGCGGATTTAGAAGTACTGGGTTTAATATTTAGTTCGGTTGCTTAAGAAGTACTGGGTTTCATATATAGTTCGGTTAATTTAGAAGTACTGGGTTTCATATTTAGTTCGTTTGCTTTAGAAGTTCTTGGTTTTACATCAGTTTCAGAAATATTAAAACCTCCGACTTTCACGTCCGGTTCGGAAATGATAAGGATACCAAGCTTAAAAGCTAATCCACCAGTTAAGTTCGGAACCCTCGGTGTTCTTGGTTCGTCGATTAGTTTTGAGAGCCATCGCTTAGGTGGTTCAGAAGTTTTACGATCGTTAAGCTTAGCTGGTTCAGAAGATTTACGATCGCTGGGTTTAACATCGGGCACGAATAGTTTTGGACCACAGAGTTTTAAATCTGGCTCCGAAATCTTTTTATCTAATTCAGTACATTTCATAATAGAGGTCTTTCCAGAACTACGTTTTCATGGCGCAGGAATCTTAATATAAGAGGGTTTCAAATCGGGTTCCGCCTTCTTGTCATCAAGGGACATATTGGGAATATAGGGCTTTAAATCTGGATCAGTAGCTGATCGATTGCAGTTTACAAATCTGGTTCCGGAATTTGATAATTAAACGAGTTTACATCTGCCTCCGAAACGATAGGATTGCAAGGCTTTAGATCTAGTTTGCCTCGATTTAACTGGTTCAGATGACCTTCCCTTTTTAACAGCTTTGGTACTGCAGGGATTCATATCTGATTCGGATTTCACATCTTGTTCAATTGACTTCGGCTCTTTACAGAGCTCCAGAATATTTAATCGTGTTAATCGTATAACCGGAGCCTGGTACTTCGGGTCTACATTCTTCGGTTTACGGATCGATTTCGAGACCTTCGGTTTTTTCGCTTCCTTCATCAGTTTCGAAGACATTCGCTTTAATTGCTTATCTGGTTCAGAACTTTTAGAATTACTTGCATTCATGACTGGTTCAGAATTTGTATAATTACATAGCTTCACAGAAATTCCAGGACCGCTTGATTTCGATTGTGGTTCAGTATAATGATCACTTGCTTTTATACGTGTTCCAGAAATTGTAGGATAACATGAAATCAAAACTGTTTCACAAATTGTAGGATTATATGGTTTCTCAACGGGCTTGCACATTATTGAAAAACATGGGTTCACATGTGACTCATCGATTGAATTCGAACTTATCGGTCGAACTTCAGATATACCGAAATTTACATGAGGTGCTACAGGTTTCGGAACTTTAAAGGGCGTTTGTGCCTCCGATTGTTTTGCTGCCTGTTTGGTTAGAATATCTGGCAAGTCACAGTTCGCAGTGGAGTCTCCTTCCAAAGATTTTTCCTTCGGGTTTTGTATGATTTCAAATCAGTTGTGATTGACTTCGGCTCTTTGAAGAGATTCCGAATAGGTACTTGGGCCTCACCTTGATTGGCAATTGAATTGATTGGAGCATCTTGCAACGTACATTCCGCAGACATTTCATTGTCCTTTTTATACATGGAAGCCAGAAAAGAAGGTTAATTGAATAAAATATAATATATATATTTGTGCACGTGTAAGATGTATCCATAGCACTATCGATACTAACGATAGTTATTGTATGATTATCGATAGTATCTCTTAGGTAAATAGTTTAAAAATAAGTAATTTTATGGCCCAGTCCCACAGAGCACGTAACGGGGAAACGGTTGGGATTTTTGACAGATGTGAAACACCTGGTCCCATACAACACATATCTAAATCTACTATCCACCTTCCAATATAAGTAGCAGTTCAAAAAAATTGAAACAACTCAAAAAATTAGGGTAATAAATGAACGTTTATTATAAGCGGTATGAGACATTCTTAGGGGAGGAATTTTACAGAAGACATTTTTACAGAAGCCATTTTTTTCAATGTTGGTGGAATGCCTAGGGGCTTTACACAAAAAAACCAGGCTTTGCCATTGCCATTACTTTGAGATCCTTCACGGAGTAGCTTGCTTTTGGTTAAGTTTTCCAGCTTGGTCCCATACATATCTTGCCAGAAAATATTAATACTTATGGGCTGGGCCATCTTTACAGGGAATTCTTCGTAACACCGCGCAAGCCCATAGTGAGGTTTCGCCATACATCAATGAGACGGCATTGCACATATGTTGTCCAGTTCATCCTTTCAGTGTCTTCTGTTCCGGTTTCCTTCTGTTTTTTGAAAATGTCAATAATTGCTTGGCTGTCTGAGACAACTATCGACAAAATATCAGGGACCGAAAATAATCATTATTTTTATTTATTCAAACAAAAAAATCGGCCACTTATAATAGCCCTAAAAAAAAAGATTTTCACCAAAATAATTAACTCTGTCCAATCTATGCATTCCCGCCATGATTTTTAAATATATGATTTTTATCTTTTTGTTCAATGGTAATCTTTATTTTTGGTCAAAAAAATAGGACTCAAAAATAATGATTATTAATGACAATTTGTTATTTATTTTTTTTCAAATTAAAACTTATTTGAGCCTTGGGGCCTCCATGCCGTCTAAAGGCCTATAAAGCACCATCCATGATCTTCTTGGCAAATCTTTTAACCACTTTTAAAAAATTTATCCTTTGATTTTTATTTTATTCCAATAAAAATAAAACTCATCTTTAAGACTTTTCGCCAATCTGATCTTACAGCCGTCTAAGGGCTTATCAAAACTACCTCCACGATTTTTTGGCTTATTCTATGATTTTTATTTTATTCCAATCAAAATAAAACTCATCGGACGCCACGTCTTTTCTGTGACGATTTTCGGCAATCTGATTTCACATGGTCCTTTGTAACGAATGCAGACGTACCACCTCTGAAAAAAAACTTGAACTTGGCTTTGATCCCATTAAATGGTATCATTTTTACATTCAGTAAAGGAGATACTTCCAGCCTTTGTTTATGTTTATGTATTTAACCATGATTACTTAATTTCTAAATAAAATCGTATCAGAAATCGATTTTTTAAGAACCATGAATTCTTAAGAACATCTTATACTTCAGACTTTGTTAACCAATCCACTTATCTAAAACCCTTTTCTATACTTGGTTTGATATTTAAATTACTTATCTAAATTCGCGAATTCTTAAGAAGAAGAGGATAAGCTCTTCTTAAGAATAAGGGACAATGCTTCTTTAGATTCGAGATTTCAAAAAGGGTGGCCTTTGTTAAATGTTGTTCCAGTATGTATTGTTGAGCTGGCGGCCTTCATTAGTTAATTAGTTATTGTAGAGTGATAGAGAAAGACAAGTGCATGGTCCCTTTCCATGGACTGGTCACCCGACCGTCGGTAAAGCTGGCCATGATGGACATATTACCTGGTAACCCACCGCGAAAGCAGGTGAATTACGAGGGGGAGATGTTGCGTCGGCAACTTAAATATCGCCGCCGCGACCATGCATCTTGTCCCATTCGCACTCGCAATCCATCGCCCCGTACTCAACGCGCCCAAAACTGCGGTGGCGCCGATGCGCCCCTGCAAGATCGCGAAAACTTTCGAGAATTTACCGCTTCGAAAGCCGCGGTACTGTCATCTCTTTCTCTCTTGCACGTCTCCGCTGCCGAAGCCACAGTTGCGCAGTTGTAAAAAGTTGGCGAACGGCGTAGACGTGCGAGCAGACGAGGAAAGCACAAATGTAAGATATTATGTAACTGAATTAACACACATGCTAACATGAAATAAAGATTTCAGTTGATATTTTTCTGATCGACTGTTTCTGAAATGAACTACTCGAAGTCTGTGTTTTATGTGGAAGGAACGTCTCTCGCACCAGTCGCGAGCCCACAGTTAGAGTTATTTATTTTTAGAAATTCTTTTTTGGAAAATTAAAAAATTCAAATTTTTAAAATCGTACATAAGCGATTGTGGGCGTTAGAGGGGGCGTGGCACCTTCTTGAAACAAACTTACGCTGCGTAGGAACTCCAAGAATCTTCATGCCAAATACCAATCCTCTAGCTTTTATAGTTTCCGAGATCTCAGCGTTCATACGGACAGACAGACGGACAGACGGACATGGCTATATCGACTCTGCTAGTGACCCTGATCAAGAATATATATACTTTATGGGGTCGGAAACGCTTTCTTCTAGCTGTTACATACTTTTGCACGAATACAATATTTATACAATAAAATTTTGGAACAGAAAAGTTCTATGGAACATCCGTCAAAGTGATGGGGGAAGGTGGGTGGTGCTCTGTGGGAATGGGGTATTAGGAATATTTTTCACTTAATCACTTTTATCATATTTTCCCATAAATCTTTTGTTTCAAGGCATCAACTTCTGTTTAAATTTTTATTTTGTTGAGTTTTTCTTAGTTTTTGTAATATGATTATTATTTTTAATTTACGATAGTATCGATAATATAATATAGATAATAATTATTACTTACAACTTTAAACTTTGGGATCATCTGGCGTTTTTTCTCGCAATCCCTGGCAACCTCCTCGTTTTCCCACGAAGAAGTGGAGGACTCTGACAGGACTGGCATGGATATCAAATACTCCGTATCATCAAATGGTCGCCATGGTATCGGCGATAACATGGAAATCTGTGTGGATCCCAGATATTTTAGATGCTCCTCAGATGACTCCAGATGAGTTGGAAGTTTAACTGGTGGATCCGATTTTTCAGGGTAAGGTTTTTTTTTCATCGGGCTTTCTGCCTCTGAATCTGAGGAAGATGACGAGGACCTGGATCCCGAAGAACTCGAGCTGGAACTCAAAGAGGAAGACCTGGACAATCTGGAGGCCCCGGAGGAACTGGACGACGTGGACGAGCCGGATGACGAGCTTGAGGTCGAACGAGATGAATGCTTTGACAAGCATGGGGATACAGATCGGAATCTTGACACGGAGCGCTCTTTCGGGGGCGCTTTCAAATCAGTCTATAAAAAGAAACGAGGATAAATAAAATTTTTAAAATCAATATTTTATGCCTTTTAAGATTTGACAATTTTAAATTTAATTATTTCGTATTTTCACTACTGTTTACTTGTTGAATATAAATACTTTGGACTTGCATTAGTGTTGTCACTTGAATGTGATTTATCTTGGATTTTTGGTTTATTCAACATTGCCATCAGAGTTTCAATGTTTTTCCCCTTGGAATGAACCCTTGTGGTGACTTTGACCTTGGCAACTCATGGGTTGGTCGGCAAGTTCTGTTCTTTTCCGTTCGAATGTGGTTTAATGGTAGGATTGACGTAGTTCCCGGGTTTTTGGGCCACGGGCATTCGGGGCTGAATCGGAGTTGCATGTTTCATTTTGAGTTTCATGGGGATGGGTGGTCTCATGGTTCCAGGTGTCTGTAGTGTCCTGGGTTCCTGGGATCCTTGATTGGTAAAGGGTTAATGGGTGCTTCTGCCACTTTTTGTTTTTTTTTTCGCCGGTGCCTTAGGTTGTCGAGGTGCCCTTGGCTTTCGGAGCGCTTTCGGTGGTGCCATGGGTTTGAGCTTGGCAGTGTCCGCCGATCCTTCAGCAGGTGCATCCTTCCCAGCCTCCCCAGTTGACGCCTTTTTAGGGCCCCTCTTTCGCCTAGGAGCTCTTGGCTTGATCACTTTGCCGATTGGCCGAATGGGTAGCTTTTGATCAGGAACTATTGGCTTTTGAGTACCAGGAACTATGGAGCTTTGAACAATCGGAACAAAGGCAATCGTTGGTGTTTCGGTTGCCTCGATATTACTTAGCTCTGGATTGGACTCCATTAAATTCTTAGGAACCTTAGGTTTTTTGTTATATGTTCGTTTGACACGTTGCTTGGGTATAGGTTGATCTGCAGGCGGAGGGTTGGAATTGGGATCTTGATTTGGATATTGATTTGTAACCGAAGATTTCTTGGCCACCGGCTTGGTTTTCTTTGGCTTCTTGGGGGGACGTTTGGCCTCCCTCTCCCTCTTGGCAGCCTCCCTCAGCAGCTGCGAAATACTGCGCTTCGAGGGGGCCTGGTCCTCTTGACCGGCCTGGGCTTCTTGGGGATGGCACTGGGGTGCACACCCTTGGTTGGCTTGGCCGGCGCTGTAAAAGTCCTGGGATAATTTTTCGAAATCACATTTATTTCGCCAGTATCCATATTAGATATTAATCAATTGGATTAATTGTGGTCTCGAAACCGAACTCATTTGGCAGGGTTCCCAAATCGGCTTTTTTCTTTTCCGGATTTGCTGGCTTTGGCTCTGAATTATCGGAATTGGTCAGCCATTTCTCCAGTTCGGATAGTAATTACGGTTGGGATAGAGTCCAGAAGCGGCAGCATTGCGAGAGGCTGTGGAAAAGGATTCGGAATTAAAATGGGCTTACCAGAGCAATGTGTCATCGGATGAGTTTCCTACATCTGAAAAAGCTGTATCTAGCAATACTGGAGGCACTGGAAGCACTTGGTTCCCCTCTTCCGAAGAACAACTTCATACTTTCTCCACTGGTGGCATCTCCGGTGTATACATCCTCTGCAACGGGGGCTCTGCCACCGCATTTCAACTGTTCTGCATCAAAGTTTGGCTATGGTGCTGGACAAATCATTCTGGTTCTAATCGAACCCAATGTCTCTCCAATCAAATTCGCAATCCACTCTCTGCTCCTGCGGTGAATTTGTAAACACTCAATAATGGATTTTATAGTTGAAATACATTTGAGGTAAATCTTGCCTGCTAGCGGTTTCTCGGCGTCTCGTTGAAGGCATCCATAAAGCTCACGTGTTCGGAGAAGAAGTCAATTAGCGCAGAGTCAATGTTTCCTTCAGAATTGTTCACTACTTGGTTCGCCTGAAAACGAGAGCCGGAATGTTGTATTGAATTTTTCATGTCCGAGTTTTGGAATGAAAAATCAAAGCCTACCAAGCTGATGTCAAGAAAGTGTTGCCTTCCAAAGAAATTTATTAACACTAAAAAATTAAATTATTTAATTTATCCAGCTCGTTCAATAAATACTGAGTCCGAAGAAGACAAAAATCAATTATGTAATTGATCATGCAGACAGCAGGTGCAAAACCAATAAGGTCTCGTGTCAACCACTGTCGTCAATTACGTAAGAATATCTAACCCCACCTGCTAAGTTACATAATTGTCGTGAAAGACGCTTAGCATGCAGAAAAGTTCCACGTGTCCATCGGCACGCGCCGAATGCGGAAACGAGAAGATGACACCTATGGTGAACAGGTGGATGCACTAGCGTGGCCTGATCTAAATACCGCTGACACACGGAAATTGGACACTTTGCAGGTGGATGCACCGGGGTTGCACTCTAACTTCACCATGGGGGAGTTCAAGCTGGGTGCATTGATGAGAAGGGATTCTGGATGGAACGGAAATTTTAATAGGAACGCTGGAATTCACATCTTTCCATTCTTAGTCCCGGAAACCCTTTATAAAGAGCCGCATTTGCAATGGGAGGATCAGAAAAAGAATCGGGCTAAAAGTGAACCGTGAACTTAAAAGTGAAAAGTGCTAGGTTAAAAGGATAGAAGAGGCAGTGATCAAAAGGAACATTCTTAGTCCTCTTGGAAAAAGGACAAACCCAATCCTGACAATAGTCCTGCCAGAAAGGACTAAAGGATCTATAGCTGGCGCAGATCCAGGAACAAGAAAGAAAAAAACAATATATTGTAATAGAAAATTAGAATGTTTATTTCTTGTTTTAACTGATTTTTATTTTCGCGGTTCTCACATGCGTGTGTACTTAGCACAGTTCCGACGAAGAAGTATCTCTTCTTCTTCGAGTTTCAAGGTTGCCACACATTTTTTACGTTCTGCGTTGCCAGATCGCATACTTAAATTTAGTATTTTATATACTGTACATAGTTTTACAATAAATACTTAATTTATCTTGTTTATATGTTTAAATTATAATCTAATTCTAAATATTGGCTGTTGTTTAAGATATTAACAAAGAATTATCTTACAGTTCGGCCATCCTGACATTTGATCGACTCGATTATATTTCTAACTAAATTTTCCGTTTTCTTAAATTGTATCTTGGATAATTCTTTTGTGACCTGTTATTTTCAACATTTCTGCAATATGTATTATTGTTTTCAACCTCTGACCTCGTTTCATTCTTTTTCTTTAATTAGGTTTTGTATTTCAACTTCTTTTTCTAGTTTTTCAATATCATCGTCTAAATCTTGCTTTTCAATTTCATCGTCTAAATCTGACTTTTCACTTTCTTTTCCTAAATCTTTCGTTTCATTTTCTAACCATAACTTCATATTCGCCGCTTCCCATATTCCTTTATAAGGTATTTGTGATAATTGAAATCCTTCGACATCTGATACTGCATATCTATCGTTTTCTAAAGCCTCATCCACTTTGTACGGGCCTTTATATTTCGGTATTACCTTCTTGCATGCCCCTGGTACACTAACAAAATTTTTCAAAACAACGTAGTCACCTCTTTTAAATTTTTTAATAATTCTACCTTTATTTTTAATTTGTTCATTGTATATTTGACTATTTATTATTTTATTGCTTGCATTGTTTCTGATTTTAATAAGGTTTCTTTCTCGATTCCATTCGTCCAACTCTTCTTTTAAGAAGTCGATTACCACTCCTCTTTGGCTTACACCAAAGAGTAACTCGCTCGCTGTTGTTCCAGTACTTTTATGTGACGTGTTGTTAAAGCAAACTCTATTTCTGGTAGTACATTGTCTAAAGTTTTCTGTTCCTGCACTCGTTAATTTGGCTAACATTGGTCCGAGACACCTATTTATACGTTCCACTTGCCCATTTGCTTGGGGTGAACCGGTGGCTACTTTTATATGCTTTATATTATGGGTTTTCAGAAATTCTTCAAAGTCTTTTGAAGTGAATGCAGTTCCCCGATCTGAAACTATAACCTTAGGACGACTATAAGAAGTAAAGTAATTTGATAAACATTTTGCTGCACTTTTAGAATCAGTTGATTTAGTTCCATATAGTTTTACAAATTTTGAGAATCCATCGACCGCTAGTAAAACATGTTTGCTTTGTCCGTTTTTAATTTTTACGGGTCCAAAATGATCTATATGTACTATGTCAAATGGTTTGTCACCCTTTGGTATACTGTGTAATAAACCTTCGCGTTTCCCACATTTAGATGAAAATGTTATACATTTTAAACAGTTATCAGATAATTTAGGAAACCAATAAGTTCTTATTATAGCATTGTAGACTTTTCCATAACCTCTGTGTCCCATGTTGTCATGATAAAACATTAAAATATTTCTTTCCATGTTTGCTGGCACATAAAATAAAATATTACCTTTAAGTTTCCGATAAACAAGGCCATTTTTCATCTCAAACGCATTACTTTCTTCTTTCTCTAATCTCTGACGTATTTCATGGATAGCACTGTCTTTGTTTTGACATATTGGAAGGTTTTGTTCTAACGTGTTTTCTTCTAATACCAATATATTCGAAATTCTACTCAAAGCATCGATATGTTGCATTTTGGTACCATCACGGTGTTCAATATCGTAGTCGAAGTTTTCTAATTCAAGCGCCCATCTGGCAATTCTTGGATTTATTTCTCTTTTATTTAATGTTAAAGATAATGAATTGCAATCTGTTATTATTTTGAATTTCTTTCCCTGTAAGTATATTTTGAACCTTCTTAAAGCATATATTATAGCAAGCGTTTCAAGCTCAAAGCTATGATATCTTGATTCATAATCTGTCGTTTGTTTTAAGAAAAAACAAGAGAGAACGCTATAGTCGGGTTGGTGTCCCGACTATCTAATACCCGTCACTCAGCTAAAGGGAGTGCGAACGCTGTACTCGGGTTGGTGTCCCGACTATCTATTGGGGCTAAAGGGAGTGCGAGGGAGATAGATATATAAACAATTTTGATTGCGTATAACTTTTTAATGAATGGTCCGATTTCTACATTTCGATAGGTGTTAATAAACACTATAAAATTGCGTTTATATATTTTTAAAATCTTAAAAGATGTGGCCTCCAGACACATTTGAAAATCGTTTATGGCGATTGTGGGCGTTAGGGGGGGCGTGGCACCTCGATGAAACAAACTTGCGCTGCGTAGGAAGCCCAAGAATATGTGTGTGAAATCTCAACCTTCTAGCTTTTATAGTTTCCGAAATCTCAGCGTTCATACAGACAGACAGACGGACAGACGGACATGGCTAGATCGACTCGGCTAGTGATCCTGATCAAGAATATATATACTTTATGGGGTCGGAAACGCTTCCTTCTCCCTGTTACATACTTTTGCACGAATACAATTTACCCTTTTACTCTACGAGTAACGGGTATAAAAATATGGGATGCATTTTATTGTCGTCTTTTCTTTGCATTAATATTGCTCCAAATCCGGTTGAACTGGCGTCGCAATGCAATTCTGTTTCATGTTTTGGGTCGTATATAGAAAGGATTGGAGCATTTATTAACATGTTCTTCAGGTTTTCGAAACATTGAATTTTATCTTCACCAAACTCAATCTTTGCATCCTTTTTAATGATATTATAAAGTGGTTTTGCTTTAATAGAGAATTCTTTTATAAACTTTCTAAAATAGGAACAGAGTCCTAAAAAGCTGTGAACTTCTTTTGCATTTTTCGGAATCGGAAAGTTTGTTATTGCTTCTATATTTTTGTTATCTGGCTGTATTCCTTTCTTTGATACAATATAGCCAAGATATTCACACTGTTCTTCCATAAACCTACACTTGTCGATCCTAAGTTCTAATTTATTCCTTATTAATCTTTGAAAAACTTCCGTCAACGTAATTAAATGTTCCTCAACTGACTTTGATGCTATCATTATATCATCTAAGTATATTGCAACCTTTCCAGTTCTAATCATATCGTCGAACACTCTATTTACGAATCTTTAAAATGTGGCTGGCGCGTTTCTCAGACCGAATGGCATTTTAATATATTCGAATTGACCCATGGGCGTTACGAACGGCGTATACTTTACAGAATCCTCGTGAACTTCGATTTGATGAAAAGCACTTTTTAGATCTACCCACCGGGAAAATTCATCTGGAAAATAACATATTTTCATCAGGTTTCTCCATAGAAGCGGAAGGGACTAAACCTCATTCACCCCTTACATTTCTTCCATCTCTGGTTTCAAAATACACGGGGGTGACACAAAAAGTAAGGGGGAAATGAGGTTTCTATCTGGATCTCTGGCAGAAGAATGCAGGACAAAATCCACTGGTTTTTCGACTTCCCGCATTATAGATTTTCCACACGTGCTCAGATATGGTTTTCCTCTATTTGCCATATCTGCTTTTCCACACCCTCCCAGTTTTGGTTTTCCAATACTTTGTAATATCTGATTTCCCACAATAAAAAATAACTTTTTTTCATGTAATATTTGTATGTGTATTTATTAATAATATTTACAGTCGAAGCATTGGAATTAAAAATTGTTAATGCCTGAAGCACTCCCGGTTTTTGCTTGGCCGAATGCAGGTCTTAGGTATCCATGTCTTGTAAGCCTGTCTTCTGAAAATATCAAAAATAATTAAGATATGAATGTAAGACCAGGAATAATAAAAAGAGTAATTACCATTATTACATCTCCATACAAAATTAAGGGATCTCTCCAGAAATTATGCCTAGTTTGCCATGGCCGTTCATTTACCCTCTGATCAGATGTTTAATGTCGGGAATGGGAATTATGAAAAGAAAAAATCACACACGGGAAATGCAAGCGCAACAGTTCTGGTCCCAAGAAGTCTCAATCGGCCTGGCTGAAATAAATGTAATATTTTGATTGAGTTAAACAACTAAGTTAGTACTGAAGTACTATTCATACAACCATTTAATGAACACCGCACACCATTTACCACTGATGAAGATTAAAAACATTTCAAGTGACACTGAAATGCAGAGTTTGTGTTAAAGATAGCATCTGGAGGCTTATATTTATTAATTGCGAAAGTATCTGTGGTACTAACCTCTGTAACGCTGAAATAAAGATTATTAAGCAACAACATTTATGTTATCACTTACCTTTTTCTTGTTTTTTTAGAATTAACTGAACGATTTTTCACTTTTTTGGACGAAATGAAAAATGATGTGACCCTGCATCATATACTTGATAATACCAAAATGCAAAATGCAGATAAATTTGGTGTTAATTTCGTTGTAAGTTAGGGTCACACCTGCCACGATCTGACGATCAAATTATTTTATTTCACAGAAAATGATTAAAAATATAAAAAACAATAATATTTTTCTTTGTAATTTTATGGCAATCCTTGATAAATGTGATCAAATTTTTTAATCGTCTTACCACATTACCCACATTCATTCTTATTATTATTTGTAAAAATTGTGAGTAAAATAAATTAAAATCATCAATAAATATTATAATTATAAGTATTTAGTTTAATTTATTTGATTAAAAATTATTAATATTTTTTCTACGAATTTTAAAATTACTAAAAATTAAAGATAAATGTGAGAACAAGATTTTTTTTATTTGGTGTAAATCATAGGATTTTTAAATATTATAAGTTAGTGATTTTTGGTTAAAAAATATTATAATCGTAGTGCCACAGAAATCACAGAGCGCATAAGTGGCCTGATATTGTTGCTACTCAGAAACCCACCCCCATTTAACGCTCAGAAATTATCTATCCCCACACCGCCGCCTGCAAAAAGGAACAGGATTTCAAGAACACAAAAACCAACTTCTCACTTTCCTGCTGGGTAGCAGTGTAAATATTTCTTTGTTTGCAAGAGTATCTATTAGATCCTCGATCAACGGTAAGATCGGTATCTTTAGGGGTATTTATATCTTTGGGGGTATTTTTATTTAATGTTCTGTAGTCAACACATAATCTAATATTACCTGTCTTTTTACTAACCAATACAATTGGAGAAGCAAACTCTGACTGACTTGGCCTAATTATTTCATTCTTTATTAACTCATATAATATTTCTTGGACTTTTTCTTTTTCTGCGTACGATAATCGGCGGGGCTTATAATGGAAGGGCTTTTCGTTATTAAGAATCAATTTTAAATGGCATTTAGTTTCCGGCTTCTTAGGGATTTCAGTATTTAAATAATATTGCTTAAAGATTTGTTGTAACTTAAAATGATATTTTAAGTGTATGTTAGTATTGTTAATAATTAATGTATTTTCCTCTTTATCTAATTCAATTGCCATTAGGTTTTGACATTCACTTTCTATTTCGGACATATGTTCTTCATTTTGGTTCAAGTACATTTCGTTGTATTCACATACATTTTTTTTGTTGGGTAATTTCTCTTCGTTGTCGTATAGTAGTCTAATTAATTCATCCTTATTTTGTTTACTTTCGTCTTTACTTACTTTGTTTTCTAATCTTAATTTACTTTCTTTTATTAACACAAATCTTTCCTTTTCTAAAAAAACTGTTCCCAATATTGCAGAATATTCCATTGTTTCATTAGGTACAACAAAAAAATCTTTATTAAATTCTTGGTTTTCAAATATGATTTTACATTTAACTATTCCAATGATAATCAGTTTACTTTTATTTATTCCATAGTAGTTTCTAAGAAAATAAAAAATCTCGATAAATTCAGTTGGTACGTGTTCTTCACGTATAAGAGAAATGGGACTTCCCGTATCGATTAGGGTTTCTAATGAGAAGATAAAATTGTTAATTTGTTTAGTAAATAAATACTCTATTTTTCTTACAAACGAATTTAAATTGTTTGTGCTTTCCAGTGGGTTGATATTCTTGCGTTTCGGGCAGTTGATTGAAGTGTGCCCCATCTCAGCGCAGACGAAACAGGATCCAGGTTCCCTCTTGCTTTTGCGACATTCGTTGGCCATGTGTCCCTTTGAATTGCAATTATAGCACTTAATTACAATAGCAGATTTATCGGTATCTGCCTGGAGCGTAATTTTGTTGTTGTTGCTGACGAGAATCTGCTTCAATCGAATTTTCTTAAAAGCGTCCAACAGCTCAGCTGTATTTGAAAATCGTTGCATTTTTGCCTGGTTGCGTAGCGCATAATCCGGTATTCCGTCGATCAAGTGCTCCAGTAGTTCTTCTTGACTTATATTTATTTTATTTGATAATATTAGTTTTTCGTAGAAATACTCTTGAAATGATTCATCACTTTGCCAAATTTTCTTTTCAAACTTGCGTTTCATTGCAAACATTGCAAGTTGAGACTCACGGTTATCAAAAATGTTTTCCATTTCATAAAGCAATTCATTTACTGGCATTGTCATCGAATCCGAGCAGCTCTGTAGCCATTTGGCAGCTTTTCCTTTTAACCGATTGGAGATTAATGCACGTACACTGTGATCATCAAGTTGATAAATATTTTGCACAGATATAATTTGCTTTTTAAATAGGTGAATGTCGGTATCACCATCCACAAGGTCAAATTCTGACACTAAATCTTTAAGATGAGTAAACGGGATATTTTTGTTGATTAGTGTATCGTCTGGTTTTTCCTTTTTGGTCATATTTAATATTTCGTTTTCTTTCGTTGAAATTCGTAATTCTCTTTTTAATAGTTCCACTTCTCGCATCATTAAATCCCATTTCATGTCTTCGTAGTCCTGCTTAATTTTGTTCAGGTTTTGTTCGTATGAAATTCCTTTATTTATTATCGGCTTAGTTGCAGATGTAGTAATCGTAAGTACTTCTTGTATATATTTTTCGTTCTCACTTTCATTTGTCGTCTCGGCAATACATTTCTCTTGATTATTTCCTTCGTTTCCCTTTTGTACCACTTTATTCTCAATTTTCTTCTCGTTAACATTTGTGTTCGCTGCTTCGTTGATCTCGTTTCTTTCGTTGCTCATATATCCATCTTTGTCTTGCATTTCATAACCTTGTTGCTTTTCGTTGTCTGGCTTATCGTTGTCTTTCATTTCGTCGTAGTGATTTCCTTGTAGTTCATTTTCGTTCGTTTCGCACTCTTTTCCTTTCTCTTTGTTCTCGTTGTCCTTACGGCTTGGTGACGCCAATGATTTTGCGGTTGCGCCAGCTTCTTGAACTTTTCTTTCTACTCCATTGTCTTTCATTTCGTCTTCTTTTTGTTCCTTTATGTTCTCGTCGTCCTTACGGCTTGGTGACGCCAATGATTTTGCGGTTGCGTCAGCTTCTCGAACTTTTCGTAAACGTTGAATTAATTCTGGTTTATTACCAGTTAAAGGTTGATTATATGTCTTCAGAATACGCTTAAGGCCGTCAATTGTGTACTTTTCATAATCACTTTCATCCATTTTGTTTAAAATCAAAGTTATTTATTATCAGGTGTTAGTTTTACTTTTATTTAGTAGGCACTTTGCTTTTTTAAGTTCTTAGCCACTTCTGATTATTGTAATAGAAAATTAGAATGTTTATTTGTTGTTTTAACTGATTTTTATTTTCGCGGTTCTCACATGCGTGTGTACTTAGCACAGTTCCGACGAAGAAGTATGTCTTCTTCTGGTTTCAAGGTTGCCACACATTTTTTACGTTCTGCGTTGTCAGATCGCATACTTAAATTTAGTATTTTATATACTGTACATAGTTTTACAATAAATACTTAATCTATCTTGGGTAATACTATACATTAGCGGGCTCACCCCCGAAATTCGCGAAAAAATTATCCTCGATGGACCGCGATTTCTTAAGAATTTACGTGCAAAAAGAACTTGGCGGTCGGCCATGGTTCTCTTGTAATTAAATTTCAAAGTTCCCGGTTTTGCTATAAAAAACAAGGGTGCTTTTCTCATACTTGCTATAAAAATCGAGTTGTCTTTCAAGTTTCCGTATTATTCAAATTTGTATCAAAAATTTGTGTTTATTGATTCATATTGTTCAACATGACGTGCCAGTCCTGCTCTGTAACGTTTGGAGAGTTTCTCGGTATGGATGAGAAAGCTCATTTCCGCTTTTTACAAGATTGTTTTGGACAAGAGCGACTGTCCAACCTGCCTTAGCCCATGCAAAGTGGTCAAAGACGGTGGAACAATGATGTTTGTATGCCGGCGAAGGTTCGCAGTTGAAAGTTTCAACAAAAGAAGAAAACAAAGAGGCAGTGTCCATTTAAGGCATTTAACAGCTGAGTTGTTATCGAGGGTGTCCTAAAAATATATATGCGAAATTTTATGATGTATGTTAAATATGAAATTAAAACATCGTGCAAGAACAAATTAAAAAAAAAATGCAACGAGTCACAAGTAAAATTTGGCATGAAATTAAAAAAAAATCGCCGCGACACTGCCTCTTTGTTTTCTTCTTTTTGTTGAAACTTTCAACTGCGAACCTTCGCCGGCATACAAACATCATTGTTCCACCGTCTTTGACCACTTTGCATGGGCTAAGGCAGGTTGGACAGTCGCTCTTGTCCAAAACAACTCCGTGATCTTGTAAAAAGCGCAAATGAGCTTTCTCATCCATACCGAGAAACTCTCCAAAAGTTACAGAGCAGGACTGGCACGCCTTGTTGAACAATATGAATCAATAAACACAAATTTTTGATACAAATTTGAATATTACGGAAACTTGAAAGACAACTCGATTTTTATAGCAAGTATGAGAAAAGCACCCTTGTTTTTTATAGCAAAACCGGGAACTTTGAAATTCAATTACAAGAGAATTACAAGAGAACCATGGCCGACCGCCAAGTTCTTTTTGCACGTAAATTCTTAAGAAATCGCGGTCCATCGAGGATAATTTTTTCGCGAATTTCGGGGGTGAGCCCGCTAATGTATAGTATTACCGCTAACGTTGTCAACAATGTTAAAGAAGTTGATCACTCAGAACAGATTGATAAACTATACAACGTCCTGATCATTATCGCTGTCCGTTTGCTCCTTAATGTGGCTATGAATGCATATGTAATGCACAAGCGCAATTTGAGGAAGAAATACACAGTGAACACTAGTGATATCGAACGCTCTCTGGGCTTAAATACCATTTCGCAGCAATAAAGTGAAATCTAAAAACAAAAAAAAATCTAAATACAAATAATAGACCACAATCAACAAATTGTTCTATATTCTCGTTTTTAGTGCCGCGCTTCATTTAATCCGAATCGCGACGAACATCCGAGCATTGCGAAAAGTACAACACAATCATCCGTTTGCAGTATAAGTGTGCCGAGAAGATAAGAGCATGAAACAGTAAACCGCCAACGGCGCCAAAGTATTAACCCATTGACAAGACGAAATCGGAGTGGAGTGAAGAGCCGTCTACCAGCTACCGTCGAGTGCCACGAAAAACGCTAGATCAGCGAAATTATTGGGTTGGCAAGAAAGTCATGTCGTTTTTTTCAATATTTTCAAAGATGATTTATTTATATCAGGACTTTTAATTAATCAACTATGTATTGGCCGTTTTGTTCGACCACTAATGACCATCTCTCGGGCAGCTGCATAATTCCGCGCTCGAAGAACTTTTGGTCTTTTCCAGCAAAGAATCGAGATAAGTGGTTTTCGACAGCCTCATCTGAATAAAAGTTTTTATCATTCAAAGAGCTTTGAAGAGAGCGAAACAAATGGTAATCTGAAGGTGCTAAGTCCGGACTATAAGGTGGATGTGGTAGCACTTCCCAATTCAGCTCCGTTAGCTTTTGCCGAGTGACCAAAGATGTGTGGGGCCTAGCGTTGTCATGGTGAAAGACTATACCCTTGCGATTAGCTAGTGCCGGCTCCTTTTCTTTAATTTTTTCCGCCAAATTGGATAGCTGGCAGTACACATCTGAATTGATGGTTTCATTCCGTCCCAGCAGCTCAAAGTGCACTACACCCTTCCAATTCCACCAAACAGACAGCATAACTTTCCTCTAATGGATATCGGCCTTTGATGTGGCTTGGGCTGGCTCACCTTTCTTGCTTCATGGTCTTTTTCGTTGGACATTATTGTAAACAACCCACTTTTCGTCGCCAGTAATGATCCACTTAAAAAAGGATCTTTTTAATCCGTTGCAGCAGAGAATGGCAGATATTGATACGCTTAGTTAGGTGAATTTCTTTTAAGTTATGCGGAACCCAAACATCGAGCTTGTTTACGTAGCCAAGTTTCTTCAAATGATTTACAACCGTTGTATGCGTTGTATGTAACGCCGGTTTTCATCCAGCAAAGCCTGAATTTGTTCGTCAAAAACGGCCGATGGTCGACCAGAACGTGGGGCGTCTTTAACTCCAAAATCTCCAAGCCTGAATTTGGCAAACCAGCGCTGACATTGGCGATCACTCATGGCGTCTTTACCATACACTTCGCACAATTTTTCGCGAGCTCCGACCGCTTTTTTCCCTTTTCGGAAATAAAAAAGCAAAATATTCCGAAAATGCTCACGTTGATCCTCCATGTTTAATTTGCTATAGCTTCCACAAATGTTATCGAATAATTACCAAATTTTCATCGATTAAAAACGATTACTAAAAAAAACGACATGACTTTCTTACCCACCCAATAAATGTTATTATGTTTGTTGTGCAAACTTAATTTCAACCATATGTATAACCTAGTGTAATAAGTGAATTATAACAACATATTGTTACCCCAAAAGGGTGAGACGTGCACAAATATATTTAACAATTCTTCAAGATTACAACCCATACATCAGTAAGGAGAGCACTCTTCGCTGGAAATATTAGAGGGTGAGTTTTACGGAACCCAAGTTCCACTCTTATATATATATTGTTTCTTATTTATATATATTTGTGCATATAAAGAATACATAATGTTAACTACGAAAGTTATTGCCAAAACTTATGAGAAGGATTCAGATTTCAATAGTCGATCCGAATATGTTTTAATGAAATGTTCACTTCCAATATCTGTTAATAAATTCGAACAAAAATATATGGATTTATGCAATCTAGATTTTTCTCCGATTAGCCATTGCACTAACACTCAGAAAGCGATTGTTGTATCTACCCTTCCGTTTACCAAGGTATATTCTGTTATTGAACAAAATCAATTTCTCGGTAGAATTATTAAGTTTGTATTTGCTCGTAAATAACACAGGTCAACAAAATGGACTTTATTAAAAGGTGCAGGCCTATTGGCATTAAAATATGTAAATAAAGACGTATATAAGCATATCTGAATACTTAGTTTTCGCGTTTAACGGGTGGTATTTGTGCAATCGCGGTTTGAAAAAAGTAGCAACATTTAATTTTTTGATTTAAGATATCTTCGAGGGTCTGTGCCCAGTTGTAATAAAACCTGTGCCAAAAAATTGCTTAGATGCCCTTCTACATGATTGCATTTAAGGTTCCATCATAATTTGAGTCAATCAAAGCCTATAGGCCATTGAAGTAATTTGTTCACCTCTATTCCCAACCAACTTGATGCGGTGAACAGGCTTAAAAAAAGTACAAGGAAAAATATGTGCCCTAAAATATTTCATAGGCATCTAGAGGCGTCTTTTTCCGAATTTTTGAGATAAATACCACTATTGTACTTCGGAGGATGGATTTTATAGATTTTTTTTTCTAAACATCAAAAAAGTAACGGGTTAGAAACTAAGCAGATTTTTCACAAAATGTGATTAAGTTTAAGGTCTTAGGAGCCTGTGGTTTTAAATTCAAATCATGGGCGTACCCTTCTAGGGGGGCAATAATTGAACATAAGGTATTGTTAAAAAGAAGACAGCTTTTGCTTTTACGTCAAAAAATACTTTAGAGGTAATTTTTCCCTTTAACATTACTGGAAATGAAGAAAGGTATTTATTAAAAGGACATTGTATGCCTTCATTAATAAGGAATTTTATACTGACTTTTTTAGCTAGACTCGAAAGTTGTATTAAGGATCCTAATAGCATTTGCTATATATGTGGATAATTCGTATCTAAAATTTATAGAATACTCCGCATATTTCAATTTTAAAGTGAAGGAAAATAAACCATGGGCTCCAAACATTGCTTATAAAACATGCAAAAAACATTTGAGACTATGGGCAGCAGGGACGAGGAATCAGATGAGGTTTGGAATACCCATGATTTGGGTTGAACAAACCAATCACATCGAGGACTGCTATTTTTGCCTAACAAAATTAAATCCAAAAAAAATACGTATCCCAATGTGAATTTAGCAAGGAAGCCCATGCCTCACTCTGATGGCTTTCCCGTATCAACGTTTCAAAACAAATTTGATATTGACCCGAGTACCCCAATTGATAAAATGACCTGCGATTACGAAAAAGATTATGATGCGAAACGCCGAGAACCCAGATTAATCTCTCAAGATGATTTAGATGATCTTGTAAGGGACCTTGAGCTATCTAAAGAAAGAGCAGAACTTTTGGCCTCCCGGTTAAGGGAAAGAAAGTTACTTTGTCGAGAGACAAAAATTACTTCCAATCGCAATCGAGAAAAAGACATGCTTCCATTTTTCGCTACAGACGATGATCTAGACTTCTGCAAGGACATTAAGGCTCTCCTAACAAAGATGGGACTTTCAAATTACAAACAAATTACAAATGGCGACTTTTTATAGACAGTTGCAAAAGGAGCTTAAAATGCGTTTTGCTTCACAACGGCAATAGATATGGAGCAGTACCGATTGCGCATTCCACTAAACTAAAGGAAGTTTACGGCACAGTTTAAAAAAACTTAAGTACGTTGAGCACAATTGGACTGTGTGCGTGGACTTTAAAATGGTAAACTTCCTTTTAGGTCAGCAAAGCGGCTATACGAAGTATCCCTGTTTTCTCTGCTTGTGGGACAGCAGAGATCAAATGCAGCATTGGAAAAATAGCATTTGGCCCGAACGAAAATCGCTGCTCTTGGGAGATAAAAATATAATAAATCCAGCATTAATACCCAGAGATAAAATAATTTTGCCACCTCTGCACATAAAGCTTGACTTAATGAAACAATTTATAAAGGCGATGAAAAAGCAAGGATCATGCTTTCAATATGTTTCAAACAAATTTCCAAAAATAAGTAAGGAGAAATTAAAGGCTGGAATTTTCGACAGTCCACAAATAAGAACGCTTATTAAAGATAAAAACTTTATAAATTCAATGACAGAAACGGAATTTAATGCTTGGAATTCTATTAAAAGTGTGGTCCTAAATTTTCTGGGAAATGACAAAGCCTCAAATTATTGTGAATTGGTTGAAAACATGCTTTACCACTTTAAAGAGTTAGGCTGTAATATGAGCATAAAGGTACCTGCATAGCCATTTAGAACAATTTCCACATAACCTTGGAGCTTACAGCGAAGAGCAAGGCGAACAATTTCACCAGGACTTCAAAAACATTGAAGAAAGATACCAGGGAAGATGGAATGAAAATATGATGGCCGATTACTGCTGGGGCATGACGCGATCAAACTTGAAAGCACATTTTCGGGCTTCAATAAAAATAAGCTTTTTGACACAGTAATTCGTAGCTCTGCTATTTTGCTAAGGAAAATCAATATATATATATATATACACAACAAAATTGCATTTATACTTCTCGGAAATCTTTAAAGGTGTGGGAGCAGACACATTTTAAAATCATCAGTGGGCGTTAGAGGGGGCGTGGTGCTCTCGGCTGAAATAAACTTGCGCTGCGTAGGAAGCCCAAGAATATTTGTGGGAAATCTCAACCTTCTAGCTTTTGTAGTTTCCGAGATCTCAGCGTTCATACAGACGGACAGACAGACAGACAGACAGACAGACAGACGGACAGACAGACATGACTAGATCGACTCGGCTAGTGACCCTGATCAAGAATACATATATTTTATGGGGTCTGAACCGCTTCCTTCTAGCTGTTACATATTTTTGCACGAATACAATATACCCTTTTACTCTACGAGTAACGGGTATAAAAACTAGGGAAGCGTACTGAGCAAAATATCAAAACAGGCGATCAAGAACAACGGTAGCAGCGAGTAGACCACGGACGTTGTCATCAGCAAGCATATCAGAAATATTGCAAGCTGCACCCGTTCACCCAAGTCTGGAAACGGTGACGCTTCCCTGAGTCTAAAAAGCCAAACTCCTCACTAGTTCTGACGATTGGTAGCGGAAGTACCTTAAGCTGATGCTTCGCAGAATTCGATGAAATCCCTAGAAATCACTGGTCTATCGAGCGGTCACATCTTCTATAAAGTTAATAGGACGAACAATCAAAATCTAGTAAGCAAGCCGCTATTTCTTTAACGGTGACCGGAGCTTTTGAAGAACCAAATTTTTGTTATTGTAAAAAAATGGAGTTAATTAAATCTAATTTGATAATAAAAATACGTATTATATTTTTAAATCAATAAAAAAACGGTGTTTTGTTTTATTTTAGGTGTTAAAAGGATTTTGCAGAAGTTATATCGCTTGCTTTACTTAAATTCCATTTTCATAAATATTAATATTAAATATTCTTAAAAGTATTTTTGTAAAGAAAATTTTATTTTTTTATGTAAAAATATATTTATTAAATTTTTTTGCCATCTTTTTTTTTTTAAAGATGCTAGAGTTTCTAATTTTTTACAAAGTACCAATGTGTTTTGTCACGATGAATTTCCTAGTAGAAAACACCTTTTTACTTTCTGACTACCTTTTATTTTTCTAAAGCCTACTACTTGAAATCACACATTTATATTTTCTAATTTCTGAACCGTTACTTTTTTGATGTTTAGAAAAAAAAATCTATAAATTCCATCCTTCGAAGTACAATAGTGGTATTTATCTCAAAAATTCGGGAAAAGACGCCTCTAGATGCCTGTCAAATATTTTAGGGCACATATTTATACCCTTGCAGAGGGTATTATGATTTCAGTCAGAAGTTTGCAACGCAGTGAAGGAGACGTTTCCGACCCCATAAAGTATATATATTCTTGATCAGCATCACTAGACGAGTCGATCTAGCCATGTCCGTCTGTCCGTCCGTCTGTCCGTCTGTCTGTTTCTACGCAAACTAGTCTCTCAGTTTTTAAGCTATCGGGATGAAACTTTCCCAAAAGTCTTCTTTCTATTGCAGGTAGTATATAAGTCGGAACCGACCGGATCGGACAACTATATCCTATAGCTCCCATAGGAAGGATCGGAAAAAAAACGTTAAAAAAATTCTAGCTTCGGTGTTTTTTGAAGTATTACCTTCTAATCTTGGGAATATTAGTTTTTAATTAATTATGAATTTCGAAAAAAATTTTATCAAAATCGGACGACTATATCATATAGCTGCCATAGGATCGATCGGAAAATTAATGGGAATATAATAGGAAATAAATTATTGCTCCGTTGGATTTTATTGTATTCACTTCTACTCTGGGATATGACTCTTTTTAAATATTTCCGAATTTCGATTTTAATTTTATCAAAATCGAACTACTATATCATATAGCTGCCATAGGAACGATCGGATCGGAAATAAGAGAAATAATAGGAAATTTAATATTTTTGCGATTTGTAAATTAATAGGAGGTAAGCGAAGCTAGCTTCCTTTCTTGTTTTCCTTGTATTTTTTTAAGCCTGTTCACCGCATCAAGTTGGTTGGGAATAGAGGTGAACAAATTACTTCAATGGCTTATAGGCTTTGATTGACTCAAATTATGATGGAACCTTAAATGCAATTATGTAGAAGGGCATCAAAGCAATTTTTTGGCATAGGTTTTATTACAACTGAGCACAGACCCTCGAAGATAACTTAAATCAAAAAATTAAATGTTGCTACTTTTTTCAAACCGCGATTGCACAAATACCACCCGTTAAACGCGAAAACTAAGTATGCAGTTTATATTAACATATTTTAATGCCAATAGGGCTGCACCAAAAACACTGTTGGCCTGTGTAATAAGTTCCGGGAATCAAATATTTACTTTCATCGATTATTTTAAAGAATATTATCTTAATAAGTAGTGTAAAACCGTACTACGAAATATAATATTATTGTTATCTTACACTTAAAGTTCATCATTAAGTACTTTTAAATACTTATACTTTTAAATTATACTTAAAATATTGTTCAGACGAACACTAATAAAAATAAAATATAATACTTTATGAGCTCTGTGCATGTCATGTGACAATTGTAAATCGATCCAGAGCCATAAACTATGATCTGTAATTGTAGACCCTACAAGGGAGCGGTGTTAGCACTTGTAATCTGTAAGTGCAGGCCACTTGAGCCTAACCGAAGATAATCACTTGAGATGCTTCTCACACTGCACCAAGGGTTCCTGTGCGGGGGTCAAATGATAACTCTCCCGCTCAGGCAGAAGCGGCCTCTGCGTAGGCCACAGATAAGACCAGAATAAGATTTTCATGTTAGTTTCCTAAGCAGGGACTTATAAAATAAAATTCAGTTTTAATACAGAACTCAACTGAAAAGGTTGTAACGAAATGTTTTGTACTGTTTGATCACTACGTAAACGCCGCGACTAGCTCAGAGATATTGTGTGTTCCTCCCACCAAATTTGTATTGCGTGACTGCCCGTGACCCAAGAAAATGCAGGGATATCCGATTGGGACAAATCGGAAAACTTTATTAAGTTTTTTTTTTCGCTGGAATTGGGTTATTCGTCAGCTGGCTGTTGCGGCTCGCCTGGTCGGCGACGTGCCTTCCTCGGCTCAAGATTCTCTTCGTGCGTTTCTCGGCGGCGCTACGTGTGGACTCCTGCGGCGTCGTTCTCCAACGGCGGCTCTCCAGTTCCACCCGGCTTGTAGGACTCAAAAGTCTGCACAACCTTCCTTTCGGGTCCGACCAGAATGATCCTGGGATCACCTGTTTCGTCGTGTTCCCTGGGGTCGGTCTGGTTCTAGCCTGAGAAACAAATGTCCCGACAGGTCAAATCCGGGGATTCAGCCTTATCGTCAGTTCACCGTAACCCCGACGCCTGGCACAAACTCTTGGTCCGCGCTTACCTTGCCGGTAGCTCGTCCTTCTCTCGACTCTGCTCCTGTCCTGCACTCGTCTCCACTCCAATCCTTGTGTCCTACAGATCTCACCGTTGCAGTCTCAGCCTTGGCCTGGCGTCTTGACTCTGGTATCTTGATCTGGGCGTTGAGCACTCGGTTGCTCGGTACTCTCACGGCCACGCACTCTTTTGAATCCTCGCACTTGAATCTTGATATTTGGTTTTCTTGTCTCACTTGTACTTCCGCTCGCGTATCTTGTCTGTCCTCCTGTACTCCGGCTGTCAGGGTCGCGACTTCCGACCGACACGTCCCGTGCCTCTTCACGGATCGAGCTGCCGCGCGTACTCCAACTGACTTTCTCGCGAACTTCCACTGACTGCCTCGAGCTGCGCCTGCGCCGTCCCTTTTATAGACAGCGGCGGGGTCCCGTTATTTCCCTTTTTGCACACGGCTCGCTAGGGTCCAACGTCCAAGGGTGTCCCGTTAGTTCCCTTTGTACACGGCACGCATCGGGTCCAAGGTCCAAGATGTCCCGTTAATTCACGGTGCATCCTCTTTGCGCCAGTTCAAAGTCCACGGCTTTACCGGTCGACCTCATTGCCCTTTGGCGGCGTGGGTCCAAGGTCCAGCGCGGTACCGTTATTTCACGGTCTCTCCGCTTTGGCCGGGTCCAAGGTCCAGTATTTACCGGTGGACCTGGATGCGCTTGGACTCTGCCGCATTCTCGCTGCCTTCGCTGTTGCTAGGGGCTCTCCTGCCTCGAGATTTGTGGGGAGTTTTACGACTCCTCACATCTCCCCTTTCTTCGGAAATTTGTTGAAGAAGGTGCTTTCTCCTCCCGGCACACTCGGTCGACGTCTCTCAGCTTCCTCGTTGTAGTCCTCGTCCTCTCTTTGCTCCTTGTCCCTAGCTCCTTGTTCCCTACTCCTTGCGTTGGCCATCAGTCCGGCCGCAGCGGTGCAATCTCAGCCTTTTCCTGTAGGCATCTCGACGACCGCGTCTAACCCTCGCTGATGCCTTTCTCCTGCCGTTGGCCACCGGTCGGATCGCAGCGATGCCAGTCTCAGCCGTGTCCTATAGTCATCTCGACCCTCGCATATAGACCCCCCGGCGCCGTCCTTGATCCTGCTCCTTGTTTCTCGTTTCCTTGTTCCTCCTCCAGCTCCTTGATTATTCTCTCTCCTCGGTCGCTGATCCTCGCCTTCGTTCGGAATTTTTAATTTCCGCGCCATCTCCCGTGGAAATACACCGCTTCCATTTCCTCCGTCTGGCAACTCCGCTTCAACTCACAATCGCGTTACTCGATCGTGGTGAGCAGCGTTGCCACTTCCAAGTCGTCAGTTCCAGTTATCGAGGCCCCAGCGTTGCCATTTTCGTACCATTTGCGTGTGCCTCTCGATCAGCTGTTCAATGTTTACATTGCAGGTGAGTGAATTTAGCCAATTGATTTTGTTTTCCCTCCTACAGCCAGAATTTCCTTGCTATTCCAGCTCCATGATGCCTCGTGATGAACCACTCCGACACGCACTTGAGCCTATAGTTACTGCAAGGGGTGCGGCAGTCCACGGCTCACACGGTACCTGTTGCTGTGGTGGGAATCTGTGCCACTGTCCCGCTGCTGTTAGTCGCTGTTGCCGTGGTTGATCCCTGGACGGCGGCGTGTACCTAGTATCGGTGGCGACTGTGGATGCGGGCCGTGCCCTCCAGCGTGCGCTCCAGCGGGTGTGCCTGCTCCGGGTGTTACGATACGCCAAGTATCGTCTTTCCCCTTCCTTCGAACAAGTACGGTCCCGTGTCTGCAGCTCTGCATCGCCTTGCACTCCTTCTTGCACTCTTGGTCCGGACAATCACGCTTGGGCGCCAGATGTAACGAACTGTTTTGAACTGTTTGATCGCTACGTAAACGCCGCGACTAGCTCAGAGATATTGTGTATTTGTATTGCGTGACTGCCCGTGACCCAAGAAAATGCAGTGATATCCGATTGGGACAAATCGGAAAACTTTATTAAGTTTTTCTTTTCGCTGGAATTGGGTTCCTCGTCAGCTGGCTGTTGCGGCTCGCCTGGTCGGCGACGTGCCTTCCTCGGCTCAAGATTCACTTCGTGCGTTTCTCGGAGGCGCTCCTCGACGGCATCGCTGCTCTCTCTGGTATCTTGATCTGGGCGTTGAGCACTCGGTTGCTCGGTACTCTCACGGACACGCACTCGATTGTATCCTCGCACTTGAATCTTGATATTTGGTTTTCTTGTCTCACTTGTACTTCCGCTCGCGTATCTTGGTTGTCTGTCCTCCTGTACTCCGGCTGTCAGGGTCGCGACTTCCGACCGACACGTGAACAAATTACTTCAATGGCTTATAGGCTTTGATTGACTCAAATTATGATGGAACCTTAAATGCAATTATGTAGAAGGGCATCTAAGCAATTTTTTGGCATAGGTTTTATTACAACTGAGTACAGACCCTCGAAGATAACTTAAATCAAAAAATTAAATGTTGCTACTTTTTTCAAACCGCGATTGCACAAATACCACCCGTTAAACGCGAAAACTAAGTATGCAGTTTATATTAACATATTTTAATGCCAATAGGGCTGCACCAAAAACACTGTTGGCCTGTGTAATAAGTTCCGGGAATCAAATATTTACTTTCATCGATTATTTTAAAGAATATTATCTTAATAAGTAGTGTAAAACCGTACTACGAAATATAATATTATTGTTATCTTACACTTAAAGTTCATCATTAAGTACTTTTAAATACTTATACTTTTAAATTATTCTTAAAATATTGTTCAGACGAACACTAATAAAAATAAAATATAATACTTTATGAGCTCTGTGCATGTCATGTGACAATTGTAAATCGATCCAGAGCCATAAACTATGATCTGTAATTGTAGACCCTACAAGGGAGCGGTGTTTGCACTTGTAATCTGTAAGTGCAGGCCACTTGAGCCTAACCGAAGATAATCACTTGAGATGCTTCTCACACTGCACCAAGGGTTCCTGTGCGGGGGTCAAATGATAACTCTCTCGCTCAGGCAGAAGCGGCCTCTGCGTAGGCCACAGATAAGACCAGAATAAGATTTTCATGTTAGTTTCCTAAGCAGGGACTTATAAAATAAAATTCAGTTTTAATACAGAACTCAACTGAAAAGGTTGTAACGAACTGTTTTGTACTGTTTGATCACTACGTAAACGCCGCGACTAGCTCAGAGATATTGTGTGTTCGTCCCACCAAATTTGTATTGCGTGACTGCCCGTGACCCAAGAAAATGCAGGGATATCCGATTGGGACAAATCGGAAAACTTTATTAAGTTTTTCTTTTCGCTGGAATTGGGTTCTTCGTCAGCTGGCTGTTGCGGCTCGCCTGGTCGGCGACGTGCCTTCCTCGGCTCAAGATTCTCTTCGTGCGTTTCTCGGCGGCGCTACGTGTGGACTCCTGCGGCGTCG
The DNA here is from genome assembly GCA_037075285.1 of Drosophila lutescens. Lineage (NCBI taxonomy): Eukaryota > Metazoa > Arthropoda > Insecta > Diptera > Drosophilidae > Drosophila > Drosophila lutescens. The sequence goes on along the minus strand of JBAMCF010000988.1, from coordinate 30,235 downwards.
TTCTCCAACGGCGGCTCTCCAGTTCCACCCGGCTTGTAGGACTCAAAAGTCTGCACAACCTTCCTTTCGGGTCCGACCAGAATGATCCTGGGATCACCTGTTTCGTCGTGTTCCCTGGGGTCGGTCTGGTTCTAGCCTGAGAAACAAATGTCCCGACAGGTCAAATCCGGGGATTCAGCCTTATCGTCAGTTCACCGTAACCCCGACGCCTGGCACAAACTCTTGGTCCGCGCTTACCTTGCCGGTAGCTCGTCCTTCTCTCGACTCTGCTCCTGTCCTGCACTCGTCTCCACTCCAATCCTTGTGTCCTACAGATCTCACCGTTGCAGTCTCAGCCTTGGCCTGGCGTCTTGACTCTGGTATCTTGATCTGGGCGTTGAGCACTCGGTTGCTCGGTACTCTCACGGCCACGCACTCTTTTGAATCCTCGCACTTGAATCTTGATATTTGGTTTTCTTGTCTCACTTGTACTTCCGCTCGCGTATCTTGTCTGACTTCCTCGCGAACTTCCACTGACTGCCTTGAGCTGCGCATGCGCCGTCCCTTTTATAGGCAGCGGCGGGGTCCCGTTATTTCCCTTTTTGCACACGGCTCGCTAGGGTCCAACGTCCAAGGGTGTCCCGTTAGTTCCCTTTGCACACGGCACGCATCGGGTCCAAGGTCCAAGATGTCCCGTTAATTCACGGTGCATCCTCTTTGCGCCAGTTCAAAGTCCACGGCTTTACCGTTCGACCTCATTGCCCTTTGGCGGCGTGGGTCCAAGGTCCAGCGCGGTACCGTTATTTCACGGTCTCTCCGCTTTGGCCGGGTCCAAGGTCCAGTATTTACCGGTGGACCTGGATGCGCTTGGACTCTGCCGCATTCTCGCTGCCTTCGCTGTTGCTAGGGGCTCTCCTGCCTCGAGATTTGTGGGGAGTTTTACGACTCCTCACATCTCCCCCTTTCTTCGGTAATTTGTTGAAGAAGGTGCTTTCTCCTCCCGGCGCACTCGGTCGACGTCTCTCAGCTTCCTCGTTGTAGTCCTCGTCCTCTCTTTGCTCCTTGTCCCTAGCTCCTGGTTCCCTACTCCTTGCGTTGGCCATCAGTCCGGCCGCAGCGGTGCAATCTCAGCCTTTTCCTGTAGGCATCTCGACGACCGCGTCTAACCCTCGCTGATGCCTTTCTCCTGCCGTTGGCCACCGGTCGGATCGCAGCGATGCCAGTCTCAGCCGTGTCCTATAGGCATCTCGACCCTCGCGTATAGACCCCCCGGCGCCGTCCTTGATCCTGCTCCTTGTTTCTCGTTTCCTTGTTCCTCCTCCTGCTCCTTGATTATTCTCTCTCCTCGGTCGCTGATCCTCGCCTCCGTTCGGAATTTTGAATTTCCGCGCCATCTCCCGTGGAAATACACCGCTTCCATTTCCTCCGTCTGGCAACTCCGCTCCAACTCACAATCGCGTTACTCGATCGTGGTGAGCAGCGTTGCCACTTCCAAGTCGTCAGTTCCAGTTATCGAGGTCCCAGCGTTGCCATTTTCGTACCATTTGCGTGTGCCTCTCGATCAGCTGTTCAATGTTTACATTGCAGGTGAGTGAATTTAGCCAATTGATTTTCTTTTCCCTCCTACAGCCAGAATTTCCTTGCTATTCCAGCTCCATGATGCCTCGTGATGAACCACTCCGACACGCACTTGAGCCTGTAGCTACTGCAAGGGGTGCGGCAGTCCACGGCTCGCACTGTACCTGTTGCTGTGGTGGGAATCTGTGCCACTGTCCCGCTGCTGTTAGTCGCTGTTGCCGTGGTTGATCCCTGGACGGCGGCGTGTACCTAGTATTGGTGGCGACTGTGGATGCGGGCCGTGCACTCCAGCGTGCGCTCCAGCGGCGGAACTTCTGTCTGTACGCCTGCTCCGGGTGTTACGATACGCCAAGTATCGTCTTCCCCCTTCCTTCGAACAAGTTCGGTCCCGTGTCTGCCGCTCTGCATCGCCTTGCACTCCTTCTTGCACTCTTGGTCCGGACAATCACGCTTGGGCGCCAGATGTAACGAACTGTTTTGAACTGTTTGATCGCTACGTAAACGCCGCGACTAGCTCAGAGATATTGTGTATTTGTATTGCGTGACTGCCCGTGACCCAAGAAAATGCAGTGATATCCGATTGGGACAAATCGGAAAACTTTATTAAGTTTTTCTTTTCGCTGGAATTGGGTTCTTCGTCAGCTGGCTGTTGCGGCTCGCCTGGTCGGCGACGTGCCTTCCTCGGCTCAAGATTCACTTCGTGCGTTTCTCCGCGGCGCTCCTCGACGGCGTCGCTGCTCTCTCTGGTATCTTGATCTGGGCGTTGAGCACTCGGTTGCTCGGTACTCTCACGGACACGCACTCGATTGTATCCTCGCACTTGAATCTTGATATTTGGTTTTCTTGTCTCACTTGTACTTCCGCTCGCGTATCTTGGTTGTCTGTCCTCCTGTACTCCGGCTGTCAGGGTCGCGACTTCCGACCGACACGTCCCGTGCCTCTTCACGGATCGAGCTGCCGCGCGTACTCCAACTGACTTCCTCGCGAACAATTATTATTTTTGGCGTTTTCAAGGCCTTTAAACATCGAAAAAGTGATTTAATAAAATCAGGCGTATTCGAGGCCGACATCGAAAAAGTTAAAACGGTGAAGAAAAAGTGACTCCCAAATTTATTGAAAAAATAACGGGTATAATAATATCAAAATTACCCCAAAAAATAAAAGAAATACAAATAAATAAGTGACGCCCCATAATTTAAAAAAAAATTTTAATCATCTGTAAAACACCTAACCTGCATGCAAGGACTCCAGGAGTTCAAGGACTTCAGCGCGTCTACGACTACTACAACTACAAGAGCGAGGACAGCATCTGAACAAATTAACAAGCATCAACAGCGAAAAAAACAAATAACATCGAAGAATCAGCAGCGACAACAACAGCGGCAACAAAATATAGGATCAGATAAGTCCTAGCTGGGGAAGCCGCTGTTCTGGCTGCGCATTTGCTTGCTGGATTTGCTGCTGTTGTTGTTGCTGCACTGGCTGTTGTTGTTGGTATGGCTGCTGTTGTTGTTGGTGGTTTTGCTGCTGTTGTTGTTGGTATGGCTGCTGTTGTTGTTGGTTTTGCTGCTGTTGTTGTTGGTATGGCTGCTGTTGTTGTTGGTTTTGCTGCTGTTGTTGTTGCTGGACTTGGTGTTGTTGGTTTTGCTGCTGCTGTTGTTGTTGGTTTTGCTGCTGTTGTTGTTGCTGGACTTGAAAGTCCTGTTGTTGTTGTGGTTGTTGGTGGCCTAATTGGCGAAGTAGGGCCGCGTTTACCGCCCACAGCCGATACAGTTCTATTTGGAGCTCGTTAGGTGGCCCCTGGCCACCCGCACGTCCGTCTTGTGCATCACTCATTTTTGAACTGACGAAAATCAAAGCGAGGATCAACTTCTTCTTCTCGCTTGCTTATATGTATGCATCGCCAACATATATTTGTCTCACTCACACCAGAGGTCAAATAGGCACAATTTTGTGTGTGTGAGCTTTTTGTTTTTTTTTCTACTTATATTAGAAGAAGAAGAAACTCATCCAACATACAAATGTGGTAAAAAGCTTTGGCACAACAATCTAATTCTGAGAAATGAAGTACTTTTGAATAATATACAAATGTACATACATATATCCCAAATCATAACATTACATAAATTCTCCAGTTCATTTGAACGCTTTATTTGTATCTGAATGGTATGCTATGCTTTCTATACCCAATTATAGCAACAATAGATACGATTTCGCTGATTTGAAAGACATTTACAAAAATCTATATCAAAACTGAAATTATTAAGAAAGTTTCGATAAACGTTTCAGTTATTTCTTTTGAGTGCATTGAAGGTAATGCAGCTTCGGAAATAGTTCCATTTTATTTCAGGACTGACAAAGCTAATAAAACAAATTAGCAAGTTAAATGGGAATTTTTATTTTTGAACGCTAAAGCTACACTTAATATTTTGAACACATTGATGTGCATATTCTGTTTTTTAAGAATAGTTTTAAGAATAGAGCTCAAAAACTCAAAGTGCTGAATTTTCTCGTAGTAGACATAACAGACTTACACCCATAAGTGTTGCGAGTGTAAAAACGTAATCAACGTACTGCCGAATAGTCTCCCCGAAACATTGAAAATGTAGGAACAATGCATAGAACTCAACCATACGTACATACATAGGTAAAAAAATTTAAATAATTTTGGGATTGTAATGCAAATCTTAAAAATTCTTGCGGTATGGCTTGAGCTGGTAATATCCAGATGATCAGCGTTGCTAAGTGAATATTACATCTCCTAACTGGAAATTTTTTTATTTGTATGCATATACTACATTTGTGTTGGAGAGAAATGCATTTGTTTGTACTTATGTACATATATCGCAATCGTTTTCGTCAATTTTGTTGTTTGCTGCTGAATATTTTAGCTGGTCTAAAAAAGTAGGCACAACGCACACATACATGCCGACTTTTCAATGTGTATGTAAGTCGTTCCGTTTTTTACATTTAAATGTGACGACTACAATTTTTCCCTTCTTTCCCCTTAAATACCATCGAATGAATTATTTAAAATTTAAAATCAAAACAAAAATACCCTATGAATTTAACAAATTAGCTACACATTCTGATTTAGAATTGCATATATTAGATAATCCGTTCTGGTATCCAAATAGTACAATTTTGATCAGGTGTTTCTAAACCAAAAAAAACTTTGGCCGCCTCTTTCGCTTCAAATGACACTCTCTGCTCTTTACTTTATCGCTCTGCTTCTGCTGACGTTGTTTTTGTGAGAGCTGTGTTCGCGGAAAAATTAATTAAGTGCCCCAACCAGAAGTCGGTTGGGGCTCATCTTCTGGGCTTTCAAAGATTTCCACAAATAAAGTTTAAAATAAAAATATCAACTTGTTTGGTTGAAAACTGTGGGAATGGTTCATGTTTTAATCCCGCAATTTCGCATTTTTCGAGAGTCCTGGGAGTCCTTAGGAGCCGAATTTTAAAAAATCCTTTCTTAGTGCACACCTCCTCTAACACACGATTCAGCCCCAATTTTTTCCAGAATTTTAGGTCTTATGGTTTGGGCTGGGGGAACATGACGCAAATCGACTTCTACTCTTTTATAGTAATACTCGATGAACTGGGTGGCAGAATATAATGAACATACATACATACATAACAAATAAATAATTTAGGTAAATATTAAGTTTTATAAATAAATGAATGAATTTCCTTGGTTGATTGAATACGTGTGTGTATTTCTGTGTGTATTTTCATATGTATATTTCATTCTTTTGAGTGTATTTGTTTTTGAACATATTCAGGAAATTACTATTTGGTATTGGGTTTGCGAAAATATAGCTATACCATTTTTAATTATTTTTTGTAATGGTATTTCGAAGAAAAAAATGACAATCATAAAGCAGAGTCAGGGGTGGAAAAGAGATGGAGATATATATATGCAAGCGTATGCTGGATAAGACGGCTACTTTTTAATCGGGTATTAAAAATACAAAAAAGTTACAAATTGAAGCTGTCATATTTTTTAAACATGTATTATGCTTTTAATTATTTTTAGCGAAAACAGGGTATCGATTGGTTTAATGGTTTAGCGTACAGGATTTAATTTTATAATTGAATGAGCTTGGCACTTTGGGGGGTGGGTCACCAAGTACAAGAAGGAGCTGGAGGGGCACCACCCCACGGAAAGTTCCCGTGACATTGGCGGCATGGATACCACCCTTAGGGAGCTATGCGAGCTGCTGATCCATATAAAGTCGCCGGAATTCTATTTTCATTTGGGACAGCTGCCCTCCAGAGGTCTTTTTCTGCACGGGCCGCCAGGATGTGGCAAAACCTTTCTTGCCCGTGCCATAAGTGGGGTATGTCTGATTAAATAAAATTCCTTTGTATTCTCATTCAAGATCCAATTTGCTTCTTCTCATAGCAACTTAAAATGCCGCTGCTGGAAGTGCCAGCCACGGAGCTGATTGGTGGCATCTCTGGCGAGTCTGAGGAGAGTATACGCGAGGTCTTCGAACAGGCCGTGAGCTACTCGCCTTGAGCTACTTGCCTTGAGCTACTCGCCATGCGTGCTCTTCATCGACGAGATCGACGCCATCGGTGGCAACCGCCAATGGGCCTCGAAGGATATGGAGCGGCGCATTGTGTCGCAGCTGATCAGCAGCTTGGATAACCTGAAGATAGGGTCCTCGACCAAGTCTTAGCAGACATGCAGGAGACAGGCTGGGACGAACATCTCTTGGAGGGGCCGGTTACGCCCACGCTCGCCGCCAGAGACCCGAGGGTGGCCGACGTTCCGCCGACGTCCGCTGACCATTGCCCGTTGCCGAAAGGTTGGGTCGGGGCCGGCAACTTACGAGTTTTACCCACCACAATTTGCCAGCAGATCGCCGAGAATCTGGCGGATCGGGTCGGACAAGGACGTCGCGTGCGTTTTGCGGTCAACGGAAGAGACATTCGCTACGTCATCACTGTACGCAGCAACGGCCAGGTCTTCATCAGCCCCCGGCAGGAAAGGGGCGGTGTTACGACCCACTCTAACGACCGGGACGCCACAGCATCCTAAGTGATCGGACGCTATTCTTTTGTTATTTTTATTATAGTCTTTAGTTTATATTCTTTTCTTTTGTTATTTTCTATTGTAGTTTTCGGTCTGTATTCTTTAAGGAAAAGGTGACAAGAAGTCAAGAAGTAAAATATGTTTAAGTTGGTTAAAAAAAGGTCTTTAGTTGGGTTCCGAACCACTCGCCCGGGGTGCCAACCCCCTGGGAGAAATCAGGTGCGGGCGACTGATATTTATCATGGACACTAAAATACTGCGAAAAATACTAAAAATCCCAAAGTAAGAAAACGGGGAAAAGGAGAAAAAACGTAACGCGGACACACCACAAATACGGTGAAGTCAGAAAGTGAGTCAACAGTTAGAGAAAGGTTAGTGAAATAAACGACAAAGACAAAGACGGTGCAGTGAATCGGATAGATTAAAACGAGTGAATAAATCGCGAATATTATAACGAAAACGATCTTGGTGCTTCCCCCTCTCTTCCCCTTTTCTCCCGTGTAGAAAGCACATTCGGTAGTCGGAATCCGACTCAATTAATTAATATAAATTAACGACAAAAATCGCGCAATACGGTAGTTAGTGGAAAGGCTAGATCCTTCCGTCCCCTTGTTTGGTCTAGTAGATAGTGGAAAAGCTAGATCCTCTGCACCCCCCCCCCCCCCCCCCTTGATTAACCCACTAGTTAGTGGAAAGGCTATGTTCAGACGAACACTAATAAAAATAAAATATAATACTTTATGAGCTCTGTGCATGTCATGTGACAATTGTAAATCGATCCAGAGCCATAAACTATATTCTGTAATTGTAGACCCTACAAGGGAGCGGTGTTAGCACTTGTAATCTGTAAGTGCAGGCCACTTGAGCCTAACCGAAGATAATCACTTGAGATGCTTCTCACACTGCACCAAGGGTTCCTGTGCGGGGGTCAAATGATAACTCTCCCGCTCAGGCAGACGCGGCCTCTGCGTAGGCCACAGATAAGACCAGAATAAGATTTTCATGTTAGTTTCCTAAGCAGGGACTTAGAAAATAAAATTCAGTTTTTAATACAGAACTCAACTGAAAAGGTTGTTTTATTTAATTCATCCCTTTCATTTTGGTCCTTCGACAACTCTGCAGTTTTCCCCCGCCAGTGGTAAGAGACTCAAAACTTAGGCCAGCACCTAAAAAAATAAAATCTGTAACACTTGCAGTTTTTGTTTAAGGTGTAAATGAATAGTTGACCCTTGTTATCCCCCACCAGTGGTAAGAAACAGAGTACAAAATTTATAAAAATCAAAAAGATATAAAAGAATCTTTTCTGATATAATACAAAATTTATTCAATTATAGTATTGCAACAAAAAAGTCACAGTTTGTTGTGAAAGTGGTCGAGAAATCGACAAATTACAAAATAAAAATAATTTTGCCATCGAGCAATTATTATTTTTGGCGTTTTCGAGGCCTTTAAACATCGAAAAAGTGATTTAATAAAATCAGGCGTATTCGAGGCCGACATCGAAAAAGTTAAAACGTGAAGAAAAAGTGACTCCCAAATTTATTGAAAAAATAACGGGTATAATAATATCAAAGTGACCCCAAAAAATAAAAGAAATACAAATAAATAAGTGACTCCCAATAAAAAACAAAAGCAAAAAATTACAAAAAAAAAATGTAAATCATCTGTAAAACACCTAACCTCCACACAAGGACTCCAGGACTTCAGCACGTCTACGACTACTACAACTACAAGAGCGAGGACAGCATCGAAACAAATAACATTGAAGATTCAGCAGCGACAACAACAGCGGCAACAAAATATAGGATCAGATAAGTCCTATCTATCAAATTAAAATTTTATAAAATCACAAATATTGTATAAAAATATTATCTACGTTTTCGATAATTAAATCCAAATTTAAATAATTACAAATAATATAAAAAGTAAAAAGTATATATAAAAATGTTGTCCGATCAAACTATCGCACTGATCAAAAGGCAGGTGGAGATCACAAACGCCAGTAAGGCGCTTGAAGATCTCCCGAGCTTATCATTTGAATATTTAAAGAAATTTGATGAGCTGAAAACCGAGTGCATCCAAAACCATAAAGCTCTGGTTCATATTGGAGTAGTCGACCATGACTACTTCGTTAAGAGTCATTATGAACAAATGCTCTCGATTTTTAATAAAATTAAAGTAAGAATAGATACAGTGTTAGCTGATTCTGATAAGTCCGAGGGAAAATTAATGGCAAACGAGCAGAAAATAGAAACAAATTTAAGCTGCGAAAGCCAGTTAGATATAGCGATTGAGCAGTTAGAAAGGTATTTACAAGACACATTTGAGGACATTCAAAACGATAAAATTAAAACTTTTGAAATTAGGATTGGGAAGATAAATTTTTATTGGGATAAGCTAGTTCTTTTAAAGCATGGAAACACTACGGACGTCACGATTAGAAGGTATAATGATATATTGGAAGAATTAGCATTCGATATTTCCATGGTTACCAAAGATATGAGAAAAAAACTAGTGGAAATTGTGCCTAATAAAGTAGAAGTTGGAAATCATAAAATTGATGATTTGCCAACGCTACCTAAAATTCAGGTACCCACATTTTATGGAGATTCAAAGATTGGGACCTATTTTATGAGTTATTTAATGAACTCATACATTTAAGGGAGGATCTCAGTCCTTCCTTAAAATTTAATTACCTTAAAATCTCACTTAAGGGAGAAGCCAGGAATGTGGTTTCTCACTTATTGTTGGGATCAGGTGAAAACTATGAGGCCGCTTGGGAATTGTTAACCAAGCGGTATGAAAATAAAAGGAAAATTTTTTCCGATCAGATTAATCGCCTTCTTGATCTCCAAAATCTAAATGTGGAATCAGTTCGGCAATTAAGAATGTTTATTGACACAATTAATGAGTCAATTCACATGATAAAATTAAAGGCACAAATTTCTGACGAGGTTGATATAGCTTTTGCACACATAATAATAAGAAAATTTAACAAAGAAGCTCTGCAACTTTATGAGAGCCATTTTAAAAATACTAAAGAAATTCAAGCATTGTCCGATGTCAATGAATTTTTAGAGCAACGACTCAGTTCGATTAGCTCAGTTCAGGATGAAAAATATGAAAGAGTTGTCTACTAACAGTTGTCCGATGTGCAAAAGTACGGGACATTTGATACTTCAGTGTCAAAAATTTAAGGCTTTGAATCCATCTGAACGGATGGAAAAAGTAAAAAAGGCACATTTGTGTTTTAAATGCCTTAAACATTCATATAGTAAGAAATGTCAAAGTGACATTTCATGTTCGATTTGTAAGAAAAATCACCATAGTATGCTACACATTTACGTCAAATCTAAAACAGACCAAAAAGTGGAAAAATCTAATGAAAATAAAGTAAACTCGTGTATGACATCGGAACAAGCGTTGCTAGCTACAGCACGCATTCAAATTCAAACCTCTGAGGGAGGTTTCGAACATTTTAGAGCTTTGATCGACAGTGGTTCTCAAAGCACAATAATTTCAGAAGAATCTGCGCAGATTCTGAAATTGCCCAAAATTCGGTTTCAAACAAAGATCAGTGGAGTATCGTCCACGGGAAAGTGCATCTCGAAGCACAAGGTAAATCTTTCAATTAAACGAAATAATTCCCAAAAAACGATAAGAGTTGAAGCACTTATACTTCCAAAACTTATGAGGGCTCTCCCAGTCAACACAGTTAATGTTGACAAAACAAAGTGGGAGAAGTACAATTTGGCTGACCCAGACTTTAATAAGCCGGGTCGTGTAGATCTGATAATTGGGGCAGATCTATACACTCACATTCTGCAGAATGGAGTGGTCAAAATTAATGGCCTCCTCGGTCAAAAAACCGATTTCGGGTGGATTGTCTCTGGATGAAAAAATCCAAAGGTAAGAAGACAATTGTAGCAACCACCATCGAATTAAAAGATATGGATCGGTATTGGGAAGTTGAGGAAGAAGACAAAAATGATATCGAATCTGAAATATGTGAAAATTATTTCATAAAAACTACAAAAAAAGGTTCAGATGGTCGATACATTGGGTCAATTCCATTTAAAGATGATGTAACCTTAGGAGATTCGAAGAAACAAGCAATGGCTTGGTTCATGAATCTTGAGAGTAAATTAAAAAGAAATGAAAAACTAAGGTTAGACTATGCTAAATTCATTCATGAATATATGGATTTAGGTCACATGGTCGAAGTGCAGGAAGAAGGAAAATACTTTTTACCTCACCAGGCAGTAATTAGAGATTCAAGCCTGACGACCAAATTAAGAGTTGTTTTTGACGCTTCAGCAAAAACAACTAATAATAAAAGTTTGAACGACATAATGTGGGTTGGTCCACGAGTTCAAAAAGATATTTTTGACATCATCATTAAATGGCGAAAATGGGAATTTGTAGTATCTGCGGACGTTGAAAAAATGTATTGTCAGATAAATATTAATGATAATGATCAACAGTACCAATATATTTTATGGAGAGATTCTCCAGATGAAAAAATTAAAAATTATAAATTGACAACAGTCACATATGGTACAGCATCTGCACCATATTTAGCTACTAGAGTTCTAGTAGATATTGCTGATAAATGCAAAAACAAAGATGTAAGTGAGATAATTAGGAATGATTTTTATATGGATGACCTAATGACTGGGTCTGATTCTATAGAAAATGCCAATAATTTAATTAAATTAATTTCTCAAGAATTACAAAAAGTGGGAATGAATTTAAGAAAATGGATATCGAACAGTTCAAAAATAATGGAAACTGTAGAAGATACAGGAGATAACAAGGTTCTCACTCTTGTGGAAAATGAAAGCGTAAAAACCCTGGGGCTTCAATGGGAACCGCAGAAAGATTTATTTAAATTCAAAGTAAATTGCGGGGACTCGAAAAGCATTAACAAAAGGATAGTGTTATCAACATTATCAAAAATATATGACCCTTTGGGATGGCTGGCTCCTGTAACTATTTTAGGAAAACTTTTTATTCAAAAACTATGGATAAATAAGAGTGAATGGGATCAAGAATTATCCAAGGAAGATAGAGATTATTGGGTAAATTTTAAGGAAAATTTATTGCTTTTAGGAGAGATTCGAATCCCAAGATGGATTAGTTCAAAAAATTGTTCAATAATACAGCTTCATGGATTTGCTGACGCTTCCGAAAACGCATATGCAGCAGTGGTATATGCTAAAGTAGGGAATTGTGTAAACATAGTAGCCAGCAAAAGTAGAATTAATCGAATTAAAAATAGAAAACTATTCCCAAGCTAGAGTTATGTGCAGCTCACTTGCTTAGTGAATTGATCAAACGAATAATTGAATCCATTGATACCAAAGTAGAAATCTATGCTTGGAGTGATTCCACTATAACTTTAGCATGGATTAAAAATGGTGATAGTAAGGTCAAGTTCATTAGACGAAGAACGGTAGAAAAGGTCCGAAATGGCTATCTAAGCCCAAGGAGCATTGGCCTCGACAGCAATCCAAAGAAGATGTGGTTTTGGTAAATTCTATTCTAAATAACAAAACCGATGACCCCATTTACAAATTATTGGAGAAGTTTTCCAGCATTGAACAAATTATACGAATAATAGTATATTTAAATAGATTCATTCGATCAAAAATCAAGAAAGAATCTTTTCCTTCTTTTCTATCGGTAAAGGAGCTGAATCGAGCTGAAAAGATCGTTACTAAAAAACAGCAAGAATATCAATTCAGCCTAGAGATAAAATGCCTGGAAACAAAAAAGAAGTTAAGACAAGTAATAGGATATTGTCGTTGAATCCATTTTTAGATAAGGATGGTATACTTCGAGTTGGAGGGAGACTACGAAACTCCAATGCAGAATTTGAAGTAAAGCATCCAATAATTTTAGACAAGTGCCATTTAACAAACTTATTGATCCAAAAGGCTCATAAAGAAACTTTGCATGGAGGAATAAACTTAATGCGAAATAATATCCAAAGAAAATATTTGATTTTCGGGCTAAAGAATTCTTTAAAGAAGTATTTGAGAGAATGTGTCAAGTGTGCTAGGTGCAGACAAAATACTGCTCAACAAATAATGGGCAATCTGCCTAAATACAGAGTTACAATGTCGTACCCATTCTTAAATACTGGGATAGATTACGCAGGTCCTTATTTTGTTAAATGTTCCAAGAATCGTGGGATAAAAACATATAAGGGAGACATTGTCGTATTTGAGTGTATGGCTACCAAGGCTATTCATCTAGAAATGGTAAGTGATTTAACCTCGGATGCATTTCTAGCAGCCCTAAGAAGATTTATTGCTAGGAGAGGAAAAGTTGCCAATATCTATTCAGATAACGGAACAAATTTCGTAGGAGCTTCAAGAAAGTTGGATCAAGAGTTTGTTAAAGCAATCAAAGAAAACACAATGATTGCCGCGCAGCTTGAAAAAGATAGAATTGATTGGCATTTTATCCCCCGGCAGGACCTCACTTCGGAGGTATTTGGGAATCTGGAGTTAAATCCATGAAGCATAATTTGAAACGGGTAATAGGGGAAAATAGTCTGACATACGAAGAGATGTCAACCCTTTTATGTCAAATAGAAGCATGCCTGAATTCAAGACCATTGTATACTTCTGAGAATGAAATGGATCAACATGAAGTATTAACTCCAGGTCATTTCTTGATTGGTAGACCACCGTTAGAGATTGTTGAACCAATTGAAAACGAGAAAATTGGTAATTTAGATAGGTGGAAATTAATCCAAAAAATTAGAAGAGACTTCTGGGTTAAATGGAAAGAGGAGTATTTGCATACTCTACAACAGAGAAACAAATGGAAGAGGGAAAGTCCAAATGTAGAGAAAGGACAAATTGTCTTGTTGAAGGATGAGAACAGACATCCAGCCAGGTGGCCAATGGGAAAGGTGGAAAAAGTCCATAAGAGTAAAGATGAAAAGGTTAGAGTGGTAGAAGTGAAATTACAAGATGGATTTATCACCAGACCTGTTAAGACTCATCGAGTTACATAATATAAGTATTATCGCAATTACGAATGTCGAACAAAGAATCATATATCATAACACTTGCTGCCGATACTGCAATTATACAGCTCGACCGTCAGTATGCTTAACAGTCATCAATCTGCCGACGCAGCGAAAATAGCTGACTCCACAATTCGGAAATAGAGCAATAATTCAGCACTGCATATAGCACTTTGACCCACTGCGAGTTATGAAGAATAGCTGTAATTTCATTTCCCCTTTCTACATATTTTTGTTAACGTAAACACTTTTGTACCTATAAATACCGTTAAGTTTGTTCAATAAAATCAGTCTCAATCTCAGAATACCACTGACTGTTACTCATCTACCATCGCAATCAACAGAGGCTGTCGCTTTAGTCTTCAGATCCTCTTCTTGCGCACCATTCTCCGCCGTCCACCTAGTTCCAAGTGCTGGGTGCGACACCTAATCAGTAGACAGTTTATGTGCTGTATACTACCCAACCCCCCGATACACAATTCCTGTGACCAGGCGAAGTAACGCCACTCACGCTAAGGATAACGTATTAACATTTGGTGACCCCGACGTGATCTCACCAAGAGATCATACCATAGAACACAACGTTGGAGATATCTTCCATACGAGTCCTTTTGCCCAAGTCGTCAAACAAGGCGACAGATTAAGGACACCTGAGAAAAGTCGACTCAGGAAGTTGGAAGACTGGTCAACAAGGCGACCAGTTCCGTCAACGATTTGATAAAATCGTTTGTGATCCCAGCAGGAAAGGATTCGTGAATCCAATCCCGGACACATTCTCAAAGTTGTCAACACGCGACACTTTGATAACCAACACCATCCTCACAGCAAGTGCCATCGTGGCCACAGAGGGACACCTGAGATCGAACCTATCGACTCAGGATCAATAAAGGACCGGTCAACAAGGCGACCACCTTTATCCACCATTACTGTTCAGTTTCTGACCAAATCTGGTTGCGAATCGAAGCGTATCCAGCGTAAGCGAATAAAATACTCCCACCGGATCAGAAACACAGAACAAGATCAAAATGGTTAACAGCATGGGTGAAGAGAATCCTTCATCGGATATTCAAAAGATTCTAAATGCACAACAAGAATTAGGCAATGACATTGCTAACAAACAAAACAAACAAAAGCCTGAATATTTTGAAGCCCGATTATTGGCAATTAATGAAGCCTAGGAGATGTTTAAAGAAAATGAGACTCATCTGCCAGACTCACAGAAAGGATCTAAGTACGAGAAGTATGCAAACGATCTTCGATCGACTTACGAGAAATATACCAAGATCTTTCAGGAAGGTCTTGACTTACTCCTAGCCAGTAGCAGCAAGGAGGATGAAAGTTCGGTCAAGACTTGGCAGCCACCCATGACAGAAGTCAGCGACAAAAGGCTAGCCTCACTATGCCGACGCCAAGGAGAGGTTATTGAATCCCTTAGAATGGCGCTAAAGGAGTACGCGACGGTAAAGGGTCAAGCCTCCACTAACTTCATAAGTTCTTTGTGTGCACAAGTACAAGAGGTCCATCTAAAAATTTATGAAGAATTTGACAACCCGATAGAAAAGGGCTAAAACAAGGAAGCCTACGGGACGTTACAAGTGGAAGTTCAAAAGGCGCTCATGGCTGGGCCAAGTGCATCTGCCACAAACAGCACTGATGTGCAACTGCCAAGAATAAACATTCCGAAATTCGATGGAGAACTGTTAAAATGGAGACAATTCTTCGATTTATTCTCATGCATGGTTCATGAAACCAGCATGCCCACCATAAAGAAAATGTGGTACCTAAAAACCGCACTTACCGGTGATGCAGAAAGGTTGATTCGGCATATAGAACTCAAGGAAGACAATTATAAAGAAGCTTGGGAAATACTTGTTGATTCGTATGACAAACCAAGACAGCTTGCAAATACTGTAATTCGCAAATTGTTGCATCAACAGGCATCTTGTGATAGCGCAAAGTCATTGCCTCCTTGAAGGGCCTAGGCATCGACATATCCACATGGGATCCAATTTTAGTCGTGCTCCTGACAGACAAGCTCGACATGGATAACCGGGCTTTGTATGAGCAATCACTTGGAAGCGCGACTGAGATCCAACCATTACATACAATGATAGATTTTTTGGATCAAAGAGTACGAGTCCTAAACACAGGAAAATCGGAAAAATCGATTAGTAGGAATTTTTGAAGTCATATAGGAATATTTTATAGCCATGTAAGACTCATGAAGAGATTTAATATTAGTTTAGCTTCTTAATAGCCAACCTACCCAACATCGCCAGCATCGCTTCCCCTTATTATCCACACATCAGCATCCACATGGAACGCAACGCTCCGATCACCCACACATCAGCATCTGCACGCTCTTAGCATCCACACACCGGCGAACATTCTCGCTTCCACACGCTCATCAGCAGCCAGCATCCACACACCGGCGAACAGCATCGCTTCCCCTTATTATCCACACATCAGCATCCACATGGAACGCAACGCTCTGATCACCCACACATCAGCATCTGCACGCTCTTAGCATCCACACACCGGCGAACATTCTCGCTTCTACACGCTCTTAGCATCCACATACCGGCGAACAGTCTCACTTCTACATGCTCATCAGCAGCCAGCATCCACACACCGGCGAACACTCTCGCTTCCCCTTATCATCCACACATCAGCACCCACATGGAACTCAACGCTCTCATCACCCACATCTGCACCTACACGCTCTTAGCATCCACTCGATCGAACCAAATGGCATCCAACTCGATCGATGTTTACGAGCAAGGGGAAAAAGCTGAAGCGCAGCGGCAGCGACGCCGAGGCAATGCCAAAAGAGGGGTATGTCAGCAGATATGGAGGAGAGGGAGTTTTAATTACTCCTGAGGCTTCGCGCGCGCCAGACAATTTAAATCGTGAGAAACTCCACAACACCCCGAAAACCCGCCGTGAAATCTAACAAGTGCTAAAAACCCTACGAGTGAAATATGTCGAGTGATAGTGGAGAAGCAGTCTACAACCAAGGTGCCGCAGAAGGGGCATGGGACATCGACTGGCTGAATTTGCTGTGGGACGAACCGTAAGCGCCCGCTTTATTTTCCCAACGATATTTTTTTTTAAACATTTTCTTCGACCGACTGACTAGAGTTGCGTGGCATAAGGCTGTGTACGTCCCTCAGTAAAAAAACCCAAATCCAAGTTATAAAATTAAATAAATGACCAAAAGTGCTTCGCACTAAAATAAACATCGCCTGTTATATTTTTTGTGTGTGTGTGTGTGATTTTAGGAGGGGAATTTAAATTCTCCACTCCTTTATTTTTTTCCCCATCTAGGAAAGCCCTTCCGCCGATTGTGGTCGAACCGTGTGATGGCCGTGGATCACGATGGAGTCTCGAACTCGTTTGTCGGATCCGCAGCTATCACCGGTCCTGGGGCACGCAGTGGCCGTGGATCACGATGGAGTCTTGCACTCGTTTGTCGGGTCCACGGGCAGTGCGGATCCCGGAGCGTGTGGCGGGTGGAGATTTCAACGGAGTCCTGTACTCGATTGTCGGAATCTAAACCCGCTGCAGGTTTCGGCCCATGGTCGGCATTTTTGGGAAACAACCTCCTGCCACAGGGCCCGTCTAGGGTTGGTTTATCTCGCCCCTCCCTGAAGTCCTTGAAACTTAAACAAATTATTGTAAGTGACCCTGGGAGCCCTGAGTAACTATCCCAGCCTGTTTGCGAATAAGACAAAGAGTGGACTGTATTTAATCTTTTTATTTTGGACTGGTAAAAAAACTCCAAAGTTTCGGCGCTTAACCTCACGTGTAGATTTCAATGGTTTCAATGTATGTATTCTTAGGGATGAGCAGTAGAGATACATAGTTATCGCCTACTTAACTTACGATATATCGATACAAATCATTAAAGGTATTCCCTATTCCTTAGCGGGAAATATCGGATGGAAATAAACAACAAAAGTTTGCAATTACTGCATTAATTCTTAAACATACCGGCCCCCCTGAACGACGCGTTCAGTTAAGGGGAAGTACTGCGATCTTGGTGATAGGGCGTTTGTAGATTGTATGCGCTGTCTTGACGGTGACCACTCTGACCTTTGAGTCCTGTCCTGGGTGTACTTCCTGGATGCGACCAAGTATCCATTTCGCCAGTGGTAGGTTGGGCTCCTTGAGTACAACAAGAGTGCCTACTTCTAAATTAGTCGTCCCTTCTTGCCACTTGCCGCGTGACTGTAGAGAAGTCAAGTATTCGGTGTGCCATCGCTTCCAAAATCCCTGTACCATGGCTTGAAGTTGATTCCACCGGTCCAATCGATTCATCTGCGTGTCCAGTAAAGAAGGCTCAGGTACCGCTGTATACGGCTGTCCAATCAAAAAATGAGCTGGCGTAAGTGGATCGACAGTGTGATCACTGGCCTGGGCCAGTGGTCGTGAGTTGAGAATAGCTTCGATTTGTGCGAGCACTGTTGACAATTCTTCAAAGGTTAGGGCGGCTGCTCCCACAACGCGGCGTAGGTGCAGCTTTACCGACCGCACTCCCGATTCCCACAATCCGCCAAAGTGGGGCGCGGAGGGGGGTATGAAATGCCAATTTAAGCCTTCAGTCGAGAAGAAATCAGCCAATTCCTCGTCCTTAGCTTGATCTTGAACTAACTTCCGCATCTCCTCCAGCTCTCGTCTTGCTCCATGAAACGTAGTTCCATTGTCGGAATACAAATCGGTGGGGGTTTTCCGACGTGCACAAAACCGTTTGAACGCAGCAATGAACGCTTTTGTGGTGAGATCGCTGACGACTTCTAGGTGCATCGCCTTGGTGGCCAGGCAAACAAATATGGCGAACCAAGCTTTGCCGATGCGAGGAGTGCGACCTTTCGTTTCCTTAATAGCGATGGGTCCAGCGTAGTCAAGGCCAGTGTGACGGAAGCAAGGATTTTGTTGGATTCGTGGTATCGGTAAATCAGCCAAGATCTGGTGCTGCGTCAGGCGTCGGTTCATAAAGCAGGATTTACAGCGGAAAACTACTTTACGAGTCAGGTTTCTGGCTCCCAAAATCCAGAATTGCTGACGAACGTGGTGGAAGGTGGCATCTACTCCCGTGTGTAAATTAGCCTTGTGAAAATAGCGTATGATGAGTAGTGCCAGCGGAGATTCCTTTGATACGATAACCGGGTGTTTTGCGTTGAACGGCAATACTGATCGGTCGATACGTCCACCGGTGCGTAACAATCCAGACTCATCTAAAAACGGTGTGAGCCTCAACAACTTTGATTTTCTGGGCAGGCATTGACCATGCTTGACAGCGTCGTAGTCCAACGGAAATGAAGTGATTTGCATGTTTTTCTTCACAAAGTGCCTCTACAGGCAGCTTTCGATTCTGCCCTTTTTTGCCAGTGGGCCACAAAGACGGCGGTTCCGCTAACCAGTTAGGTCCTGTCCACCATAGAGTATGATCCCGCAATGTGGAGGGGAGCAGACCGCGGGACGCGCAATCCGCTGGGTTGTCCTCCGAACGTACATGGTTCCAGCAGCTTCTGGGATACTCTGTCAATATTTCCGCCGTCCGGTTGCATACGAAGGTGTTCCATCGTCGAGGTGGCGCTGACAGCCAGTGAAGAACGACTTCAGAGTCCGTCCAACAAAGGTTCCGGTAATCGGGATTGACAAGGACGACTTGACGAGCGTTAGTAGCTTGGCTAGTAGATGAGCTGCTGTGAGTTCCAATCGCGGTATCGAAATAGCTTTGATAGGAGCTACCCGAGTCTTGGCTGCGATTAGCGTGACAATCGTTTCCATCCCTGTTGTAACTCGACTGTATACAACGGCTCCGACTGCTTGTGAAGAGGCATCCGCAAATCCATGCAGCTCAATAGCTTGCGAGGGTCTGGCCAAGTATCGAGGGATTGGACATTGTGCCAGCATGGACAGCTCGCCTGCTAATATGCTCCATCTCCTGGCAATGTTTTCAGTCAAAGGTTCATCCCAGCTTAGAGAACAGAGCCAACATTCTTGAAAGAGTATCTTCATCATAACTGTAGCTGGGGATACAATACCCAATGGATCATATATCTTGGAGAGCTCTGAGAGTAAGGTCCGCTTGGTGGGCAATTGTGTGACAATAATTGATCGTGGAGATGTAGAAAATGTGTCCGTATCGGGATCCCAAAGTAGACCCAATATTTTCACATTGTTTGATTGAGTGGTGCCTGCTTGGAAAGCGCAATCCTCCTTTGGTAGGGAATCCATAAGGGTTTTGCAATTGGAACTCCACTTTCGCAAGTTGAATTTGGCCTCCGCCAGCAGCCCGACAAGTTCCTTCTGCAGTTTTATGAGTCCGTCCTCTGTATCCGCACCTGTTGAGATATCGTCAACGTATGCATCCGTTAATAATGATGAAGCTGCCAGTGGATATCGGTGATGATAGTCGTCTGCCAGTTGTTTGAGAACTCTTACTGCCAGAAAGGGTGATGGTGCTAGCCCGTAGGTTACAGTTAGCAGCCGATAGTGCTGAAGCGGGTCCTTTTCATCCTCTCGCCAAACAATCCGTTGATAATCAGAATGTGCGGGAGCTATCTTTATGCCCCGGAACATTTTCTCAATGTCCGTACAAACCACATATCGATATTGTCGGAATCTCAAACAAACTCCGAAGAGATCTCGTTGAATCGGCGGGCCGATGTGTAAGCGATCGTTGAGAGAATGGCCATTGATATCCTTACCGGATCCATCAAATACCACACGACATTTGGTTGTGGAACTTTCCGCTTTGAGGACGGCATGGTGAGCTAGATAAAAGCCATTTTTCTCTGGCACGTTGAGCTGGGGTTTATCCAGCACTTCCATGTGCCCCCGTTGTAGATAATCCTTCATAAATTCACAATATTGATTTTTCAATGCTGGGTTCCGGCGAAATTTGATTTCCAGCATTGCAAATCGATTCAAAGCCTGACGCAGAAAAGGGTCCTGAATTGTCGGCATGTCCTTCTTGAACGGGTACTCCACAATGTATACGCCGTCCTGATCTCGTTTGTGGGTGTCGACAAAGAGCTGCTCCACAGGATCACATGCATCGATAGTTGCCTGACTGGGCTGAATAGTGTCCATTTCCATGAATGCCCTCACCGCCTCGTCCAAATCGACCTGAGCATGATGCGCTTGTTCCGGTTTTTCAGTTACCTTTTGTAAGTCCCCGGAACCTGCAATTACCCAACCAAAGAACGTGTTAAGTGCGAATAAATTAGGTTTACTTAACAGTTTTCGTTGGCCCGTAAAGAAGCTCAGCGTTGAATGAATGCCTCCGTGGCCAATGTAATGGTTGATCCCGAATCCAAAAGAATTCGGCACAGCGTCCGTGTACCACAAAGAACGTGTTAAGTGCGAATAAATTAGGTTTACTTAACAGTTTTCGTTGGCCCGTAAAGAAGCTCCATAGCTGGTCCGATCCGATAATGACATCAATGTCTCCAGGGGTGGCGAACGTGGGGTCAGCCAAATCTAATCCTTGTAGGTCTCGCCAATTTTGTATTTGTACCTCTTCGGCTGGTACAGATGCAGTTAAAGAACTCATAATTAGAACTTTAATCTCCTGGACGTCCTGCGAGACTCTTGATTGCAGTTGAATTTTTGCACATCCTCGAGTTGTACCTGCGGCTTGAGAAGAAAGACCCATAACCGAAATGCGCGCGTGGGTACGAGGTGCGCCAATACGTTGAATGAATGCCTCCGTGGCCAATGTAATGGTTGATCCCGAATCCAAAAGAATTCGGCACAGCGTCCGTGTACCACATCTGTCCACCACATGAGCTAGTATGGTGGGCATCATGGTCTGCGCTCGAGCAAGAAATGCAGTCTCTACGGAGAAGTTCGATATTCCGGCTGGTAGAGCTTCGGTTCTTGTGCCGCTGCTGTCCGATGAGTTAGCGGCTGTGGGCTCACGTTCCCCTTGTGATTCTTGATGTACCAATGTATGATGTGATCCTTTGCAGAGCCGACATCTGAATTTCGAAGTGCACTGCCTAGCGACAAGGTTGCGACTCAAACAATTAAAGCACAATTTGTGGAGCTTTACGAATGATCGACGATCTGGTATTTCCATTGATAGAAATTGAGTGCAAGCCATGATCGAGTGTGGTTGGGTGCAGACAATACAAAGTTTTTGTGATGGTTTTGAAGCTTCGCCAGCGACGTGTACGTTGGCGGTGCGCCTCCCGTATGCCTTGGGAGTTGATTGACATGATTCCAGAGCGTCGCATCTGGAGAACAAAAATTCCAAGAAGGTCCCGATCTTCACGTCGTTCGAGCAGCCTTCTTGCCGTTCCGCCCAAGATTGGCGGGTGTCCATATCCAGTTTGCCTAGTAGTATGTGGATTAGCCATGGGTCCCGCTGATCACATCCAAGTGCGTGTAATCCTCGAATAGATTCGTCTGCTGTATCGGCTAGCTTGCGCAGGGCAGCCACTCCCGAAGCTGCAACGTTGGGTAACGCCAAAAATCCCGCAATAAACGAGCGCGTTATAAGTGGCTTTTTGTCGTACCGATGGACGAGTTTATCCCAGGCTTCCACATAATTCTCCTCGGTGACGGCAATGTGCTTCACCAAGTTGAGAGCATCTCCATCCAAATAAGACTTCAAGTAGTGGAATTTCTGGCAGCTTGTTAGGTTTTCTCGTCGATCAACCGATCCCATAAAGAGATCACAAAATTGAGGCCAATCTTCGTAGTTGCCTCGAAAAGTAGGAATCTTGATCTTTTCAAACCTCAAGTCTGTGTGTGTATGTGATTCCCGAACCTGCTCCAAGAACTGTGTCTGCGAAGCCACCAGCTGTGCCTGCGAGGTAGCCAGTCGTTCAAGTGGGTCCTCCCCGTTGGCGATTAGGGTAGAGGAGTGTGGGTTTGTCCGTTTCCTTTCTGCTATGGCATCAGATAACAAAGCGTGCAATTCGTAGTATTTAGTTTCGAGTAGATCGTCGGGTTCGGCCAAATCCTCGTCTTCAGAGAGGGAGTAAGTTTCCGCAGACAGCTTTAGAAGTTGATCGAACGTGTCCATGATACGGCGAAGATGATGTTCCAAAGTGTCCAAAGCTGTTACGGTCGATATGAATTCCGAGGCCCGACCATGTGCGCGTGTGATTTGCGACTTGCAAAACCCAAGTTGTGTTTTCACTGCTTGCAGCGACATTTCAATGTTTGAGGTTAAGCCCGATTTCACCAAAATGTGAAGTTTAGAAATGAGAATTTTACCACTAATTTGTTAGAAAACTAAACCGAGACCGATGGATCCGGCTCGAAGGACCAAAATGTTTGCGAATAAGACAAAGAGTGGACTGTATTTAATCTTTTTATTTTGGACTGGTAAAAAAACTCCAAAGTTTCGGCGCTTAACCTCACGTGTAGATTTCAATGGTTTCAATGTATGTATTCTTAGGGATGAGCAGTAGAGATACATAGTTATCGCCTACTTAACTTACGATATATCGATACAAATCATTAAAGGTATTCCCTATTCCTTAGCGGGAAATATCGGATGGAAATAAACAACAAAGTTTGCAATTACTGCATTAATTCTTAAACACAGCCAAAGAGCTTCCTTACATGGCGCCCGAACAGGGACTTCAAGGACATGGAATATTTTTTTTTATTATTTAAATTAATTTTTTCCTAAAAAAATAATATAATTTTTTTTTTGATCTAGAAAATTTTTATTTTTTGTGGGGGTATATGGCGTAAACCCCCTTGAGATAGGCACCCAGACCCATGAGATAGGCACCCATACCCTATGAGCAGGCCCAGGGAAGAGAAAGGATTTTTTTTATCACACACACACAGATGGCGATATTGTCGATTTTTTCCCTCTACGAAACCGCGGGTAGCCAAGGATTACGATGGAGTCGGGGACTCGTTTGTCGAATCCGAAGCTGTCCGGTCCCGGAGCGCGAAGCGGCCGTGGATCACGACGGAGCAACGCTCGCTTGTCGGATCCAGGAGCACGCGAAAATTACCCCCCCCCCCCTCACGCTCCACACGCTGTCCCGAACGCGGCGGACACGTGGCAACGGGAAGAGGGGACACAAATTTTTTTAAGCCCTTCTCTGCCGTGGAGCACGACGGAGCTACGCTCGCTTGTCGGATCCAGGAGCACGCGAAAAATTTCCCCCAAAAAAATTTCCTACCAAAGATTAAATTGGGTACTGAAACAAAAAATGTGCGTCAAATGCTTCGGTACTGATCACAAAACAAAGGACTGCTTCATCAAAACAAATACTCTGCTTCATCTCGACACTACAGTAGAGCCTCGTACACCAATTGTAGGGGCGGCGAGTAATAAGAATTATAATCTACTCGCCACGGCTAAGGTTGCAGTACAGGCCAACAATGGGCAGTGTGCAAACTTTAGAGCACTACTGGACTCTGGATCACAGATAAATCTGATTACAGAGCGAATGGCTTCAATGTTATCACTAAAGCTTCACAATGCTAAGTTACGAATTGAAGGCATTGGAGGACTCCCGAAAACTAGTAAGGCACGAGTCAACATACTAGTTAAATCACTTCATAGTAAGTTCACACAACGGATTGAAGCTTTTGTGTTACCCCAAATAATACCTGATCAGCCAGCCCAGCCACTTTCGCTAGCGGCTACAAAGTTATCCAAGGGAATGGCCTTGGCGGATCCCAACTTTGACAAACCAGGAAAAATAGACCTGCTCATTGGTGCAGAGCACTATTATTCTTTGCTGCTCCCAAACCAGAAGAACTTCACCACCAAAGGTCCAATTCTGCAAAACACAAAGTTTGGCTGGATCGTAGCTGGTAAGGTGAATGATACTGACAGTTCGTCTGCCGTCTGCGCGATTAATTCCATACAAGAAACCAACGATTTAATAGAAAAATTTTGGACATTGGAAAACTTGGACACAACCGAAAAACATCGGTCTCCCACAGAAGCATACTGCGAAAAGCATTTCATGGGAAATTTAAGGACAGCAGCAGATGGAAAATTCATTGTAAAACTCCCGTTCTGTGAACAATCTTCAGCCCTGGGGGAGTCAAGGGAAATAGCTACGAAAAGGTTTCTCGCATTGGAGCGAAGAACATCAGCAGAAGTTTGGAAAGGGTATTCTGCCTTCATGGATGAGTATGAAAAATTGGGACACATGAAAAGTGTAGGTCCAGCACAGATTCCCAAAAGTCATTACTTCATACCTCATCACTGTGTCCTCAAACCGGACAGCACTACCACAAAATTACGGGTAGTATTTGACGCATCATGCAAAACATCGAGCGGAAAATCTCTCAATGATATCTTGCATGCCGGCCCAACCGTACAAAGTGAGTTATTCGCGATACTTTTACGCTTCAGAACTCACAAGTATGTGTTCACAGCGGACATAGAGAAAATGTACCGTCAAGTCTGGATAAACCCGGATGATCAGTTTTATCAGCTCATCGTCTGGAGAAGTAATCCATCAGAGGATCTTAAGTACTATCGCTTGAAGACTGTAACATACGGAACCACCTCCGCTCCGTTTCTAGCAACAAAATGCTTAAACCATTTAGCACTCATATCAAAGGCCACTCACCCCTTGGGATCAGGTAAACTCCGAGATGACTTCTACGTGGACGACTGCCTCACTGGATCCAATTCAATTGCCGAAAGCATTCAAATTCGCGATGAGCTAAACAAAATCCTAGTTCCAAATGGATTTAAACTCCGCAAATGGTGCTCAAACAACGAACAATTGTTACAAGGAATTCCAAAGGAAGACATTGTTAGTGATGTCAAACTAGATGAATCGTTTGAACATTACAGCGTAAAAACGCTGGGTCTCATTTGGATGCATAAGAAAGATCACCTATGCGGAAGGACGCAAAAGAGCCACTCTACCAAGATTACGAAAAGAGTTGTCTGCTCGGAGTTGGCACAAATTTTTGACCCCTTAGGGTTATTTGCACCAGTTGTAGTAAAAGCAAAAATCTTTTTGCAGCAACTTTGGGAAACCAAACTTGAGTGGGATGATGAGTTACCAGAGGATCTTCAAACAGAATGGAAAAATTACCGGGATGATCTTTTAACCCTGGATACGATAACGATTCCTCGTCACATATAGGATGGAAAAATTCCAGTCACCCAAGAGCTACACACCTTTGTTGATGCATCGGAACGTGCGTACGAAGCAGCAATCTACGTTCGGGCAACATACAAAAATAACCAGGTCTCAGTTAGATTACTCTGTTCGAAATCACGAGTAGCTCCAAAGGCTCAGCAGACACTACCCCGATTGGAACTATGTGCTGCAGTGTTAGGAGCCGAACTAAGCGACAAGGTCAGAAAGGACCTATCGTTCGATAGCAGCGTGGCAGGATACTACTGGAGTGATTCCATGGTGGTATTATCATGGATTAATGCTGCTGCGTCTACCTATTACACATTTGTGGCCAATAGAATAGCCAAAATTCAGGCAATAACAAGCCAAGCGCAATGGCGTCACGTGTCATCTGCAAAAAATGCAGCTGACGTTCTGTCAAGAGGCATCCTCGCCAGCAAGTTAGGCGACCATAATCTGTGGTTCTATGGGCCACTATTTCTACATGGATCGTCAAGCCAGTGGACAAGCACTCCGGACCTCAAGCCGAGCGATCTAGAAAGGAGGACAAAATATATAAGTTTACCGATCTCCCCAACCACAATCGGAGAAGAGATCTACAGCTGTAAGCACAATAATTCGTTCTACAAATTGCAGCGAATAGTGGCGTACATGTTACGGTTCTGCTACAAATCTAACAGATCGCCAACATCAACGATACTCTTCGCGGAATTGCATCAAGCCCGAATTGTGATTCTACGTACCATCCAACAAGTGGAGTTCGCTGCAGAGTTAATCCAGCTGCAGCGCTATAGTACGGTGGACAAGAAAAATCGACTAGTTTCACTATCTCCCATACTTGGCAATGATGGTCTTATAAGAGTTGGAGGAAGGCTAGAAAACTCTGCACTTCCCTACGAATCTAAGCATCAGATTCTATTGCCGTACAATGACCCTATTGTAAAAATGTTGCTACGAGAGACGCATGAGGACAACATGCACTGCTGGGCTCAAGCACTACGAGCAATCGTGCGACAACAGTACTGCATTCTCAACGAAAAGATCATGTCCAGAAGCATTATTCACAACTGTGTGAGATGCACTAGAGCAAGGCCCAAGCTGATGCAACAGATCATGGGAGACCTCCCAGCTGAACGAGTCACACACATTTTTAAAGTCCGGCGTAGACTATTGTGGTCCCTTTTGGATTCATCACAAAATCCGAGGAAAAAGACCCGACAAAGCATACATCGCCGTATTTTGCTGTTTCTCCACAAAGGCCGTGCATCTTAAATTGGTAAGCGATTTAACCACAAACGCATTCTTAGCGGCCCTAAGGAGATTTCTGAGCCGCCGCGGCAGATGTCAGACAATCCATTGCGATAACGCAACTAATTTTGTTGGGGCTAACAACCAGCTTAAGGAATTGGAAACGACACTCTTCACGGAAAGGGCTATGGATAGAATTATAATTCAATGTAGCAGAAGACAAGTTGACTTTAAATTCATACCGCCACGAGCACCATCATTCGGAGGCCTTTGGGAGGCAGCCGTAAAATCTGCCAAAAAACTGTTATTGACAACCAGCTCTACGGCGTCATTGACGTTTGAAGAGTTAAACACAGTAATAATTGAAGTTGAAGCAATCTTAAACTCACGACCAATCACACCTATATCTAATGATCCCACAGACATGGCGGCCCTCACTCCAGGACATTTCCTAATTGGCGAACCACTAACGGCTCCACCTGACATTAATGCCGATCGCAAGCCAAATTCACTTGTAAAGCGCTGGGAATTGGTTTCCAGGCTGAAGCATTTATTCTGGAACCAATGGTAAGCCGAGTACTTACAAGAGCTTCAGGCTCGGCACAAGTGGAAGACAGAAGCACAAAACGTCAGAGAAGGACTAATGGTGGTGGTAAAAGAAGATAATTTACCAGTAATGAATTGGCCACTGGGTCGAGTAATTAAAACTTATCATGGTGCGGATAATCGCGTTCGGGTTGTTGATGTAAAAACAGCATCTGGGATATTTAAGAGGCCCATCACTCGGTTGGCGCCATTATTCCCAGAAGAGAGCGGTGGCAAGCGCCAAAGGCCCGAAGCTGAATCCCGTCTGGAACCTGATGAACCACCTGTACGTCGGAAAAAAGTAGTGATGGGCAGCACAGTCTCAGTCCTACTGGCGCTGCTGTTGATCCTGCCGGTAGCACTGGCGCAGACTGTCAATATTACGCGTTTCACATACCACCCCGGAATATTCTATGAACGACTCGGCACGTCAAGAACGGCAATTTCGGAATGGACCATAGTTGCCTATTATGATTTGAAACCATATTGGAGCGATATGAGAATATTGTCCACTGGGATCAAGGAGCTCAGGCACAAGTGTTCTGAGTTGCATAACGAAAACGCATGCAACTCTATATTTGAGCATTTTCAACATATATATGGCGAGCTACAAGAAGGAAGCTATCTGATTAACCATTCCCGACAGCGGAGATCACCACTTGATATAGTAGGTAACGTGGCTAACTCACTATTTTGTGTACTTGACGCCAGGTACGCAGACGACATGGCCAAAGTCATAAATGAGGTGAAATCTAGAGAAGACGTGTTGATGATGCTACTCAAAAACCAAACGTCGATCTTGGATTCTACAACAAACGTAGTCAGAAAAAGCAAGTCATCCACTGATAACCGCATCAGAAATTTGGAGCATCAACTAGCAACCCTCAACAAGGAACGAGGCAGATATCAAGGCGACCACTTACAGCAAGCATTTGTAATCTTAACTGCCCAGCTAACTCTACTGGCAACTGGAATGCAGCGGATGCAAGCGGAAATCGCCAGCGTTCTTACCGACGTTCGTCATCGAACCATCAGTCCCATGCTGGTAACTCCTAGGCAGCTAAGAGACCAATTAGACAAAATTCGGGAATTCCGGATCAGATGTTGCCGGTCTCATCAGAAAATGTAATGGAACTCTATAAAATCATGCGCGCTGAGGGAACCACAACTACAGATCATGTTATATTCAAAATAACAGTGCCTCTGGTAGCAACAGCGCAGCAGGAAGTCTTCAGTATCATTCCCATCCCGACGTGGAAATCAGCAGGCTGGAATCGATTCGACATTAAGGCACCCATCATAGCTGTAAATTCCCACAGAGATCAATTCATGGGTCTTTCTGAGGATGAGTTCGAGCAATGTCTAGTATTATCCAACAACGAACACATTTGCTTTAACCATCAAGACGCATTCAACGCTGAAAATCGGTGTGAGTTTCAGCTATTCAACAACAAATCTGAAACACTCTGTGAGATTATTAAGTCGAAAGCAGAGTTGATTTGGTTAAGAACGCATCAACGAAACAGATGGATGTTTGCGACCCACAACCAAATAGAACTTCAAGCTGTATGCAAGGGAATACCATCCACCATTCACCTGGATGGATCGGGCTTATTGTCTCTGTCCCCGGGCTGCACCGCACGAAACGCCAACATTAGTATTAGCACATTCAGCACGATGATCAGCGAATCACATTTAGTGTATATTCGTTTTGGCAATATAACAACACCCGTTGTGGAAGATACATCAGAGTCAGCTCGAGAGACTGCAACTCAACCATCTGAAACAGACGAACTGGATCGTCTACAACAAAGGCTTGCTAAGCTAAAGGACACAGCATGGTCAAATCAATTTACCACCGTGCAGCATCATCAAGTAGCCGCGTATGCTGCGTTAGTAATATGAATAATATTAATCATTGCATATAGTCTCCGAAAGCGATTCGTCAACTGGAATCCACGACAACGTACCGGCAACAAGGAAGAGAACGACGAGCAGCAAGCGCCGGAACCTACCCCACGCAGTTTTGCGTTCAACATTAGCGATGGTTGAACAACTGTTCAACGGCCGGGAGAATGTTAAGACTCATCGATATATATATATATATATATCATACATAATATAAGTATTATCGCAATTACGAATGTCGAACAAAGAATCATATATCATAACACTTGCTGCCGATACTGCAATTATACAGCTCGACCGTCAGTATGCTTAACAGTCATCAATCTGCCGACGCAGCGAAAATAGCTGACTCCACAATTCGGAAATAGAGCAATAATTCAGCACTGCATATAGCACTTTGACCCACTGCGAGTTATGAAGAATAGCTGTAATTTCATTTCCCCTTTCTACATATTTTTGTTAACGTAAACACTTTTGTACCTATAAATACCGTTAAGTTTGTTCAATAAAATCAGTCTCAATCTCAGAATACCACTGACTGTTACTCATCTACCATCGCAATCAACAGAGGCTGTCGCTTTAGTCTTCAGATCCTCATCTTGCGCACCATTCTCCGCCGTCCACCTAGTTCCAAGTGCTGGGTGCGACACCTAATCAGTAGACAGTTTATGTGCTGTATACTACCCAACCCCCGATACACAATTCCTGTGACCAGGCGAAGTAACGCCACTCACGCTAAGGATAACGTATTAA
>JBAMCF010000987.1:0-28667 GCA_037075285.1 Drosophila lutescens | reverse complement strand
GTATCTGATTGTCGGGGCACCCGACTATAGCGTTCTCTCTTGTTTTCAGGTATAAAGAGACAACCAAGAGCGGACTGTACCTCAAACTTCAAAAAAAAAATAATTCCTTTTTATCTTCATTTTAACTTTCGGAAGTGAATTGGAAGATAGTTTTTTTACATTGATTTTGTTTTTGTAAAATGTGTTCTATCGTATTTCTATCGTCCAGAAGTGACTAAGAAGTGACTTCTGGACGATAGGCGATAGAAATATCGCCTCTGCTTGCAGGGGCGGAACTTGAAGGTGGAGAGGGCAGCACCTACGTGTATATGTATGTGTGTTTGGATGTAGTTTCAAAATGTCCGCCTCCTCGAGGATAAGTTTGAATAATTTGCTTGTATGTATGTGTTTTATGTATGTAAGATTAGAGAATTGGTTGAGCTTTCGTACGGACTTGTAGGAACGGATTATACGGACGTAAATATGGACTCGTATTTATTGTAATAGGATTTAAATAGGATTTACTTAGCTGTAGATATGGGGGGAACCTCTAGGCCTGGAAACTTGGCACTTCGCTGATTCGGTTATCCGACTCGAAGATTTGGTCCTTCGGGACCAGCTCCTGGGCGGTAGATGTTCCAGTTAAAAATACTCAATTCCCAATCGAAAATGACGTCCACTTGAGTTTACTGGTTTCTTTTATTGAATGACAAAGCAAGTCGGCCGCAAGCCAAGATAACAATCAAAAAAACCATTATCGGTTCCAAATCGAAAGCTTGGAACCCCGGAATTGATACTACCCACCGGGAAAGTGAGAAGGTGGTTCTTTGTGTGTTGGAAATCCTCTTCCTTTTAGCAAAAAATGTTGGAAATCCTGTATCTTTTAGTAGGCGACGGTGTAGGGAATTTGAAATTCCTTTGGAAAACCACATAGAAACCTCATTTCCCCCTTACTTTTTGTGTCACTCCCGTGTATTTTGAAACCAGAGACGGAAGAAATGTAAGGGGTAAATGAGGTTTTGTCCCTTCCGCTTCTATGGAGAAACCTAATGAAAAAAGTAACATATTTTCCAAACTTTCCCGCTGGGTAATGTGAGGTTCCCACACGTAAACAATTTTATTTCATATCTTATTACCTTATACTTGACTATCATCAAGTTAGCTAAAAAAGTTGTCCCTGTTTCTTGTGCGTATTAATCAATACAGAAACAAAAAAGACGACTTATAATTATTTTAAGATATACGTAAACGGAAAATTAATCTGCTGGCTAAATAAAATCCAACGTTTCCCCAGACTGAACATTTCGAAAAATGCGGATATATAAATTGCATCTTCCACATTTATTTTTCGCACTAGCCAATGTTTTTTTTTATCAAATAATTAAAGTAATCAATTTTTCTTCTCTTTTAATAAACCAGTGTGCAGGAAACTTTTTTTTAATATTGAATTATTTTTATTTCATTATTACAATTATAGATTATTATACAAATTTTAATATGCATAAAGTATATTTGTTGTTTGGACATAACATGACACATTGTATGCCTTGAAATTGTATCTGGCGTAAATATTGAATCTACTAGAATCAATTTTTGTCGACTGCTCTGCTGCTAGCAGCTATAGTTTTTCGGCGAATTCATGTTATTTCTGTCTCGCTCGCACTCCTTTGAACTCCCATCAGGGAAAAATTGTTACAACAAATTGGGATAAAAATTGAATGTGTCATCCCAGGCTTATCAACTTCTTCTTGTTTTTTATATATTACATATTATCTCAATTGCAGAAGCTGTCTCTCGCAAGATTATCTTGTTTGTCATCGACTTTACAATTACTTATATTCGACTTGGTTAACAAATATGCACACTAATATGACATCAGATCGTGGAGCAGGAGGAGGGGGTTCTTGGAGACTACCACCGGATGAAACTTTACAGGTTCAAGATCCAAAGCAAAAAGATCAGGATATTGATATGGATGAAGGCAACAATTGGCGAAGTATAATCTTCTCCTTGATTGTTATAAGCTTTGTCATAGCTGGTATCATCACTGCCATATATTTATTAGGGTAAGTATTTGATATTTCCTCTATAAAAATTGGTTCCTGTAAATTCTTTTTTATAAAGAAAAGTATTTACAACAATAGTACGATTAAAAGTTCACATAGCACTTAGTTGTAGGGACCGAAAATACCAGTTTATTATTTTTAGGTGCTTTAAAGTTAAAAGTGAATAAAAATAGAGAGAAATTCTCTAGAAACGCAGAATTGTTTATTGTTTATTGTTTCAAACACATTAAATTTAGATTTACTTGCGTATATGTTACAACAATCAAAATTATAGCTGCTTTCGTATTATTTTGACATACATTTTTTGATCCTCCCTATGGCAGCTATAAAATATTTGGTTGTCAAAAAAGTCTTGCGGTATTTTCGCTAGTTGGCGCTGAAAGCGCGTATCTGGTCATAATATACCTTTTTGGAAAGCTCATTTCACGCGCTAACATGTGTTTGATTGATTGTCTTTTCTTTTAAGTCGTTCGTGAGTTATAGCGTCGCAATCATGGAGCAAAATAAAGAGAAAATACGGCATATTTTACAGTACTACTACGATAAAGGCAAAAATTCATCTCAAGCCGCCAATAAAATTTGTGCAGTTTATGGACATGATACAGTTTCCATTTCCACCGCATAACGATGGTTTCAACGTTTTCGTTCTGGTGCAGAGGTGGTCAAAGAAGGAAGACCTGTCGTAGAAAATTGCGATAAAACCGGCATAGTAGTAGCCGTAGCATCGGTCAAGAGCTTGGCTTAAGTCATCAAGCCGTTATAAACCATTTGAAGAAGCTTTGAGTCACTTAAAAGCTCGATGTAAAAAAAGAAAAAAATGATCTGGGTATTCCCTAAACTGTTGAATTACTGAATTGTTGAATTTTGGTCAGCTGTTAATCAGCTGTTCCATACAAAGTCAACTTTCAGAAATTTCAGCAATTCAACAGCCTCGAGGCTGTTGAAAATTTTGTTGAATTGCTGAAAAGCCAGAGTTGTCACCTTTTTTATTAAAAGTCATGGCAACTCTGTAACATTTTAGTATCACCAGTACGCATTATTTATTTTAAAATCAACTTTGAAAGCATATTTGTTGTTCCTTTTACCTTGGTAACAATTTTAGACAGTAAATAGCAATAATAAATCAAATTTTACATGTTTAAAGTTCCGTGAAACTTTTCAACAAATAACAGCTGTTCGAAAATTCAACAGGAACCATTTTGGGTCGTTCCCTTAATTGCTGAAAATTTTTGTTGAATTTTCAACAATTCAGCAATTCAACAGTTTAGGGAATACCCTGAATATAATAAAAATACCGCAGGACTTTTTTGACAACCCAATATAAACGTCCGATTTTTGTTAAATTTAATTAATTTAATTCGAAATTTCGAAATGTTAAAAAAAAGCTATACCACAGAGAAGAAAAGAATAGAGTTTTTCGGTGTTCACTGAATCTCTGGCAAAAAGGATCGGATTCCCATTTCGTTTTTACATTTCGTTTAAGAACAGAAAAAACCCGCCCCCTGGGATGCTGGATTATTTATTTTTTGTTTCTAAGAATTTTTTTAGATCTTCCAAAGTCAGAAATGCGTTTTTCAGCTAAAAAAAATGCGACTTTTTAATTAAAAGAAATACTTAAAGCTAAAAAATAAATAAGAACTCTTCCCAGGGGGCGGGTTTTTTCTTATGCAGAAAAATATGCGACAAGTTTGAAAACGATCGGTTGAGCCGTTTAGAAATGCCGATGAACACGGACATTCAAAACGTGGTTTCGAGAAAAACCCACTCACATGTAAAACACACAGAGAGCAGTTTAAAAAAGTCGTTTTGCGGTGTTCACTGTATCTCCGCCAAAAATTGATTTCCATTCAGCTTTAACGTTTCGTTTAAAAATAGAAAAAGCCCGCCCCTGGGAAGTTTTAATTTTTATTTTTTAAACTTAAATATTTTATTTCAGAATAAAAAAAAATTTTATAAGAAAATGTTACTAATACTACAATAATATAAGCCTAACTTTTAAAGTTTTCGTCCGAATGACTTAAAACTTTTTTTGTATAGTCTTAAGATGTTAATCTACAAGAAATCTTACAAGACCCTACTTCTTCCTTAAAGACTTTTATATATCACTTACAAGAGAACAGTTATTTTGATACTTTTATTTTACCTGTCAGAAATATCAGTTGTCAAAAGACTTTTATTAGGGGAGAAGGGGGCTCAAATAGTAAAAGGGGCACAATAGAATGTGGCCCTTGCGGCCAAACGGCTTGTTTAAATTGCGCGCCGTGTTTACTGAAGGTTCCTTAGAACACCAGATGGCTGCATTAAAAAGTTGAGCTTTAAGCGCCATCAGTTGATGAAATTACGAACCAATTTCCGTCAATGTCAAATTTGTGAAAATAGTCTCATTGTGCTCGGGACACTTTATTGGACACTGGTCGCTCGAGAGATTTTTTGAAATAACTATTGTCTAAAGGGAAATTTTATGCGTTTCTCTTACTAAATATTTTGTAGGTTTTTAATCTTCGTTTTATTTGATGAGCCAGATTGCAGTCAAACTGAGTAAAATGGCCCAAGTCGCAGTTAAGGGCGCCAAAACAAAAATTTGACAGCGCGAAATTTTTAAGGAATAATGGAATTGTAGAAATCAAGGAAGAACAAGAGAGAACGCTATAGTCGGGTTTGTGTCCCGACTATCTAATACCCGTCACTCAGCTAAAGGGAGTGCGAGGGAGATGGATATATAACATTTTTTTGATTGCGAATAACTTTTTAATGAATGCTCCGATTTGAAAAATGTCTTCTACATTTCGGTAGGTATAAATATACACAACAAAATTGCATTTATACTTCTCGGAAATCTTTAAAGGTGTGGGCGACAGAAACATTTTAAAATCGTTAGGCGGCGATTGTGGGCGTTAGAGGGGGCGTTAGAGCGTTTGAAATAAACTTGCGCTGCGTAGGAAGCCCAAGAATATGTGTGGGAAATCTCAACCCTCTAGCTTTTGTAGTTTCCGAGATCTCAGCGTTCATACGGACAGACAGACGGACATGGCTATATCGATTCGGCTAGTGACCCTGATCAAGAATATATATACTTTATAGTATTTACTTTATATATATATTATCGCAAACGCTTCCTTCTAGCTGTTACATACTTTTGCACGAATACAATATACCCTTTTACTCTACGAGTAACGGGTATAAAAATAATAAACTTACAAAAATGTGGACCTCCGCGTCAAAGAGCTATAACCGCATTTTTATATCATGGGAATGGGTTACAAAAATCACAAAATTCTATTCCATTTTTGATCAAAAGATTTGTGGCCAAAGAGTCCAAAAATATTTTATAAAAATTATCTCTTTTACCCTATACCGCGAAAGTAATTTTCGTACTGTTATTACCCCAGTACTGGGGCTATACTAGTTTAAAAAGTATGTCGATATTTTGCATCGTTCCTCGTAGGCTTTGCAATTGACTTCAAAATGATGTAGGAAAAAGTCATAGCCAAAAGAACAGCCTTTCTGATGATACCAGTCTCATTCCAATGGCTCTTTATTTATAGCTTCTATGTCTAACCAAACGTTTCCCACTATTAGGGCCCCCTTCTCCCCTATAAAAGCCCTGACCAATATTTTCGAAAGACTTTTGAATAAAAATCTGTCAGTAATCTTTCTTAAGCTGTTTATATGGGTTTATATATTTTCATTAAAAATCACAACCGCCATTCGCGATTTCATCAAAAAAGATGACCAGGATGGCCCACCTTTTATATAAATCGCCGCCTAATAACACGATTAAAACGAACAGCGAAACCGAATTTTGTATAATACATAAGTCAGGACACCAAACTAATCTAATCTAATCTCTATAAAAAACGGCCAGAAGCAAAAATCACCCAGAACGGATTGACTTATTAATCAAAAAAAAAAGCATCACCGTTAAAGTATGATACTGACTTACGTGGAGCGGTATATCTCATAAGGGTGCTCCTGGCTGTACTAAGACTCTTTGGTAGCCCTCCACCTCCAACTGCATATTAACGGAGCTGATCTAAGCTTCAAATTCTGCACGAAGCCTAGCTTCCATACCCTCAAACACCCCCTATATCAATATCCCAATAAAAATAACAGAGAACCAAAGTCTTAACTGCACAAAAGGTGTTATTTACTCTAACGATCACGTAGAATCGAAGAAGAAGTTATATTGGGTTGTCAAAAAAGTCCTGCGGTTTTTTTATTATATTATTTTTTTCTTGTTTTACATCGAGCTTTTAAGTGACAAAGCTTCTTCAAATGGTTTATAACGGCTTGATGACTTAAGCCAAGCTCTTGACCGATGCTACGGCTACTACTATGCCGGTTTTATCGCGATTTTCTACGACAGGCCTTCCTTCTTTGACCACCTCTGCCCCAGAACGAAAATGTTGAAACTATCGTTGTGCGGTGGAAATGGAAACTGTGTCGTGTCCATAAACTGCACAAATTTTATTGGCGGCTTAAGATGCATTCTTGCCTTTATCGTAGTAGTACTGTAAAATATGCCGTATTTTCTCTTTATTTTGCTCCATGATTGCGACGCTATAACTCACGAACGACTTAAAAGAAAAGACAATCAATCAAACACGTGTTAGCGCGGGAAATGAGCTTTCCAAAAAGGTATATTATGACCAGATGCGACGAATAAAACAAGAACTACGCGCTTTTAGCGCCAACTAGCGAAAATACCGCAAGACTTTTTTGACAACCCAATAGATCAAAGACAGAACAAGGTCCAATACACACTAAGGGCTTGATCAGCTTTTCGAAGTTTACCGCACTAGCGACGCTATAATTCCCAACCAGTTATAGCGCGGTTTGCATGGTAACCCACTTCGATCATTGACCAAATCAACGATTTCACTGCTGATGATTGTAGTTGGCTACCACATGAAACATGCATGTACAGTGAAGCCTCTTCGCTCCTTTTGTGTGTTGGCATAATGTCGACGTCTTTGACTTCTTGAAGTCTAAGCCGGCATACCTCGAGTTAGCTAAAAACTTCTTTGTAACAAAAAAAAGGTTTTATTAAAAGCTAATCTTTGGATTTCATATTTATAATTATATTTGTGTTATTCAATTCTATTTTTACACATACAAATTTTATATGAGCTGCAAGTCACAATTGCAGCTATTATTATACCCGTTACTCGTAGAGTAAAAGGGTATATTGTATTCGTGCAAAAGTATGTAACAGCTAGAAGGAAACGTTTCCGACCCTATAAAGTATATATATTCTTGATCAGGATCACTAGCCGAGTCGATCTAGCCATGTCCGTCTGTCCGTCTGTCCGTCTGTCCGTCTGTCTGTCCGTCTGTCCGTCTGTCCGTCTGTCTGTATGAACGCTGAGATCTCGGAAACTATAAAAGCTAGACGATTGGTATTTGGCATGAAGATTCTTGGAGTTCCTACGCAGCGCAAGTTTGTTTCAAAAGGGTGCCACGCCCCCTCTAACGCCCACAATCGCTTATATACGATTTTAAAAATTTCAATATTTCGGAAAAGTAAAAATGCAGTTTTATTGTGTTTATCAATACCTATCGAAATGTAGAAGAAATTTTTCAAATCGGACCATTCGTTAAAAAGTTGTGCGTGTTCAAAGTTTCTCCATCTCCCTCGCACTCCCTTTACCTGAGTAACGGGTATCTGATTGTCGGGGCACCCGACTATAGCGTTCTCTCTTGTTTTTTTTTTTTTTTAAACGTATGCATATTATGTTCATTTTTGCCAAATATAAGACGCACTTTTAATGTATGCAATTTTTTCGTTTGTTCTTTAAATTCGTAAAATGATTAATCAGCCCACTTACATGTTTTCCTTGAAAATATTAACGGTTGCTAGTTCAATTTGCTCGTTGGGAGCCAGTTTTATTGAATGTTGGTGTCCCGATGGCGGTCCTGCTCCTGAACGGGCCTCTGATGATGTGGCACCAATAGGGTGCTTGCTGATGTGTCAGTTGAACTTTAAGGTGAGAGGGTGACTGCCCCCTATATCCCTGGCCTTAAGCTAAGTGGGCGAATGCAAATAAGATAACGGCGACGGCCGGAGTAAGGTTTACGAGCCAAGTGCTCTTTATTCAAATAAATGTAAAACAAAACTGAGGAACTTAACTGTACGAAAAACGCTAGCTTGTTCGGCAGGCCGACCGCGAGTCAGTGGAAAAGGCTGACGATTGCAAAATGGAAAATAACATATTTTCATCAGGTTTCTCCATACAAGCGGAAGGGACAAAACCTCATTTACCCCTTACATTTCTTCCATCTCTGGTTTCAAAATTCACGGGGGTGACACAAAAAGGTAGGGGGAAATGCGGTTTCTATCTGGATCTCTTGCAGTAGAATGCAGGCCAAAATCCACTGGTTTTTCGACTTCCCGCATTAATGATTTTCCACACGTACTCAGTTATGGTTTTCCTCTATTTGCAATATCTGCTTTTCCACACCCTCCCAGTTTTGGTTTTTTAATACTTTGCAGTATCTGATTTCCCACAATAAAAAATAAATTTTTTTCATGTAATATTTGTATGTGTAATTATTAATAATATTTTCAATCGAAGCATTTGAATTAAAAATTGTTAATGCCTGAAGCATTCCCGGTTTTTGCTTGGCCGACTGCAGGTCTTAGGTATCCATGTCTTGTAAGCCTGTCTTCTGAAAATATCAAAAATAATTAAGATATGAATGTAAGACCAGGAATAATTATTACATCTCCATACAAAATTAAGGGATCTCTCCAGAAATTATGGCTAGTTTGCCATGGCCGATCATTTACCATCTGATCAGCTGTTTTAAACTATGAGAAGAAAAAATGAAATATGGCAAATGCAGGCGCAACAGCTCTGGTCCCAAGAAGTTCAATCGGTCAGGCTGAAATAAATGTAATATTTTGATTAAGTTAAACAACTAAGTTAGTACTGAAGTACTATTCATACAACCATTTAATGAACACCGCATACCATTTACCACTGGTAAAGATTAAAAACATTTCAAGTGACACTGAAATGCAGAATTTGTGTTAAAGATAGCATCTGGAGGCTTATATTTTGTTGTCAAAAAAATCTTGCGGTATTTTCGCTAGTTGGCGCTAAAAGCGCGTAGTTCTTGTTTTATTCGTCGCATCTGGTCATAATATACCTTTTTGGAAAGCTCATTTCACGCTAACACGTGTTTGATTGATTGTCTTTTCTTTTAAGTCGTTCGTGAGTTATATCGTCGCAATCATGGAGCAAAATAAAGAGAAAATACGGCATATTTTACAGTCCTACTACGATAAAGGCAAAAATGCATCTCAAGCCGCCAATAAAAATTTGTGCAGTTTATGGACACGATACAGTTTCCATTTCCACCGTACAACAATGGATTCAACGTTTTCGTTCTGGTGCAGAGGTGGTCAAAGAAGGAAGGCCTGCCGTAGAAAATTGCGATAAAACCGGCATAGTAGTAGCCGTAGCATCGGTCAAGAGCTTGGCTTAAGTCATCAAGCCGTTATAAACCATTTGAAGAAGCTTTGCGTCTCTAAAAATGAGTAAAAAAAGAATAAAATAATATAATAAAAATACCGCAGGACTTTTATGACAACCAAATATTTATTAATGGCGAAATTATCTGTGGTACTAACCTCTACAACGCTAAAATAAAGATTATTAAACAACAACAAATATTTTATCACTCACCTTTTTCTTGTTTTTTAGATTAAAAACTATTTTCACTTTTTGCACCAAATTTTAAATTGATGTGAACCTGCATCATATATTTAATAATACCAACATTCCGAAGAAAGATAATAATTGGTCATAGTTTCGTTGTAACTTGAGGTCATATTTTGCCTGCGAATAAATATTTCCTTTAAATAATATTTTTCATGGACCGTAATCATTAAAGGTTACGTATGTTATAGGTATAGTAGGTATTTTTCGCCAATTCGATTTCATGTTAAGTGTTATCAACACTACCAACACGAATTTTCATTTTTTAACAACACTTAAAAATGGCTTAGACCACGATAGGACGATCAAATTATTTTATTTCATAGAAAATGTTTAAAAATGTAAAAAACAATATTTGTTTTCTATGTAAGTTAATGGAAATCCCAGATAAATTTGATCAAATATGTTGATCGTCTGGCCTTGGCTATATTCCATTTTTTTTGAGTCCCGTCATCATTCTTATTATTATTTGTATTATTTATTCAATATTTATGAATATTGGCACACAATCTTTTTCAAAAGCCGTCTGCAACGAAAAGTTTTGTTATTGAGTAAAATAAATAAAAATCATCAATAAATATGATTATTGTTGGGGCGGGGGTGGCTTGATTGTAGAAGGCGATGAGTCCCAGGGAAAAGGATTAAATCCGCGCAGAAATAGTATAAAAAACACGGTGGAAAAACTTGCGGGGTTTTGCGCGACGTGCGGCTGTTTATTGGACACTTGAAAGAAAACTAATTACAATCATCTAAGCTTAGTGGCTCCAGAGCAGAGCGGAGAGTTGCGGGAGAGTTGGAGAGGGAGAGCGAAGGGCAGTGCAAGCGAGCGAGATATGGAAAGCTAGAGAAAACTGCCGCTCGACACTGCCTCCCGAAATTAAACGCCCTTTTGGCGTGATTATAGTTATTGAGTTTAATTAATTTTATTAAAAATTATTAATATTTTTTCTACGAATTTTAAAAATACTACAAATTAAAGATAAATGTGAGAACAAGACTTTTGGGTTTGTTGTAAATTATAGGATTTTTGAATACTAAAAGTTTGTTTAAAAATATTATAATCGGGGAGCCACAGAAATCACACAACGCAAAGCCGTGCCACACGGCTTTTAAATAAGATTCTGGGCCAATTTGATTTCAATGCTACAACCAGGATTTTCTAAAATATTCATAAACATTGAAAAAATAGTACAAATAACAACAAAAATGATGACGGGATTCAAAAAAATTATAGACTAAAGACAATGTCAAAATATTTAATAAATTTGTCAAGGATTGCCATTAACTTACATAGAAAACTATTATTGGTTTTTTACATTTTTAAACATTTTCTATGAAATAAAATAATTTGATCGTCCGATCGTGGTTTAAGCCATTTTTAAGTGTTGCTTAAAAATAAAAATTCGTGTTGAATTCATGAAATCGAATTGGCGATAAATACCTACTATACCTATAATATACGTAACCTTTAATGATTACGGTCCCTGAAAAATATTATTTAAAGGAAATATTTATTCGCAAGCAAAATATGACCTGAAGTTACAACGAAATTATGACCAATTATTATCTTTCTTCGGAATGTTGGTATTATCAAATATATGATGCACGGTCACATCAATTTCAAATTTCGTGCGAAAGGGAAATAGAAAAGTGAAAATAGTTAATTTTAATCTAAAAACAAAAAAAAAGGTGAGTGATAAAATAAAAGTTGTCGTTTAATAATCTTAATTTCAGAGTTACAGAGGTTAGTACCACAATTATTTTCGCCATTAATAAATATAAGCCTCCAGATGCAATCTTTAACACAAATTCTGCATTTCAGTGTCACTTGAAATGTTTTTAATCTTCACCAGTGGTAAATGGTGTGCGGTGTTCATTAAATGGTTGTATGAATAGTACTTCAGTACTAACTTAGTTGTTTAAATTTTTTAACTTTAAACTTTTGGTGTGATCTTAGATTTTCGAATTTGGTTGAGACCTTCAGATTTGTTCTGAATAGAAGAAAGTAACTTGAAAATGTTTCAAAATATTTTCTTGATATGCCAATACTACAAGTTTTACTTAATATTGAACATATGTTGTAATACCAGAACGGACCAGTTAGACTGAATGTAATCTATGGACTAGTTTCGCTTCCGTTTCAGCTTGGGGTCACCTTTTGGCTTCCCTCTCCTGCACAGTCGGATTAATCCCACGAAGGTGATCACAGTCACCAACAAGACTAGGAGAACCACAAAGTAAACATCTAGGGAGTGGTAAACGAAGCGGGAGAGGTGCACTGCACACGGTTGGGTCAAAGGTCCCTTTGTCTCCGCCACATGTTCCACCCACCAGATGGCCGTCTCCAAGGGATTCTGGATGCGATTGTTGTAGGCTGAGGCCATCTCCTTGGCTCTTGTCTTGAAAGACGGGTGCAGTGCCTTGGTTAACGCTTCAAATACAGTTTTTTCATCCAACTTCCATAGATCCAGCTGCAGGGCCATCCCTCGCTGAACCAACGAAGCAATATTGAGCGACTGATCGCCGTAGATGGGCACACCCACAATGGGCACTGCACTGGACACCGCCTCGGTGGTGCCCATCAAGCCGCCATGGGACATAAATACCCTTAGATTGGGATGAGAAAGGATGTCACGCTGAGGCAGCCACTTCCTTATAAGGAGATTGGCTGGCTTGTTCGGCAGTGTATCGTTTTCATACTTTCAGATCACCTGCTGCTCCAGTTTTCCAAGGGCTCGAACTATACCATCTCGTCGGGCAGCGGGAAGGGAACTAGCTTTTAGTTAACAGGCCCAGCTGATGAGAATGACTCTTTTTGAGGCATTGTCCAGTATTTTCTGGAGATCAGAGGGCAATGGTTTTGGTGGCTTTATGTGCACACCGCCGACTTCTATGATATTCGGAGGCAGAGGTTTTGGTCCACTCAGCGAGAAGTGCTGGTTGACCAGCATCAAAGAAGTATTCCTGACCATATTTTCCGTCGACGGCAATCCCGGACCGAATCTCTGGCGGATTAAGGCATTGGCCGCGGGAACTGTGAAGATTTTGTACAGCAAATTAAGGGAGTGAACAGTATTCCAGTTGCCCAATCGTCCCGCAAAGGTCATCTCCTGGGACTGCCCCTGGAACAGTGCGGATACATAGGACGGGATTAGAGGAGCACCAAATCGCTCGTAATGCCAGGGCATCAGGGCACAACTGCTCAGGCCAATAGCCGGAGCTTGAAGCACATGGGCCACACTCATCGCACAATCATTATTGAATTGCTCCAGTAGGATGACATCGTAGTAATCAGGCGGATGCTTCAGGATCGCAGAAAGGGCTTCGCTATGCAGGGTGGTGTTACAGTCCTCTTTTCCCATTTTATGCAGAACAAAGAACTCTATATAGTGGAATAGGTGGTGGTAGGGGCGCACGAAGTCCTCTAAATGAATAGTGTCCGTCAAAGTGGAGGGCGGCAGCAGATAGTCCTTGTATCCTTTTGGCGGCTCCTTGTCCTCAAAGGGACTGATGACATCCACACTGTGACCAGCTTCGGACAATCCACGCATAATTGGATGAAAGAACTTGAAGTGGCTCATGGCTGGATGGGGAGAGACACCCAGGATGCGCAGGGAATCGCTGCAAACTACCAGAGAAAGTAGCGCCAGCAGGCAGAAACC
The DNA here is from genome assembly GCA_037075285.1 of Drosophila lutescens. Taxonomy (NCBI): domain Eukaryota; kingdom Metazoa; phylum Arthropoda; class Insecta; order Diptera; family Drosophilidae; genus Drosophila; species Drosophila lutescens. The sequence continues at coordinate 15,236 of JBAMCF010000987.1, read as the reverse complement.
CTTCCAAACACACATATTGTGGCGTTTGTCGCCCACAGGGAGAGAGATCCGGAACGGTCAAGAGATGATCATAAACTTAATCAAAATATTACACTTATTTCAGCCAGGCCGATTTAGACTTTTTGGGACCAGAACTGTTGCGCTTGCTATTTCCCGTATTTTATTCTTATTCATAATTCTCATCCCCGACATTAAACATCTGATCAGAGGGTAAATGATCGGGCATGGCAAACTAGCCATAATTTCCGGAGAGATCCCTTAATTTTGTATGGAGATGTATAAATGGTAATTACTCTTATTATTATTCCTGGTCTTAAATTCATATCTTAATTATTTTTGATATTTTCAGAAGACAGGCTTACAAAACATGGATACCTAAGACCTACATTCGGCCAAGCAAAAACCGTGAATGCTTCAGGCATTAACAATTTATAATTCCAATGCATCGATTGTAAATATTATTAATAAATACATATACAAATATTACATGAAAAAAAGTTATTCTTATTGTGGGAAATCAGATACTGCAAAACAGTGGAAAACCAAAACTGCGAGGGTGTGGAAAAGCAGATATTGCAAATAGAGGAAAACCATAACTGAGTACGTGTGGAAAATCTATAATGCGGGAAGTCGAAAAACCAGTGGATTTTGGCCTGCATTCTACTGCCAAAGATCCAGATTGAAACCTCATTTCCTCCTTACTTTTTGTGTCACCCCCGTGTATTTTGAAACCAGAGATGGATGAAATGTAAGGGGTAAATGAGGATTTGTCCCTTCCGCTTGTATGGAGAAACCTAATGAAAATATGTTATTTTCCAGAGGAATTTTCCCGGTGGGTTATACCGCTGAACTGAATTAAAAGATTCCTGAGTGTTTCAAAAACAACAACAACCAAACGAACCGCATCAACCAACAATTATAACGAGTGCAGTATTGAGACAACAACCAGAGTTATATTAATTACTAGCAGGGTCGGTAGCCCGCAGCTTCGCCTGCTGAAATTAAATTGGAAAACAAGAGAGAACGCTATAGTCGGGTGCCCCGACAATCAGATACCCGTTACTCAGGTAAAGGGAGTGCGAGGGAGATGGAGATAGAAACTTTGAACACGCATAACTTTTTAACGAATGGTCCGCTTTGAAAAATGTCTTCTACATTTCGATAGGTATTGATAAACACAATAAAACTGAATTTTTACTTTTCCGAAATATTGAAATTTTTAAAATCGTATATAAGCGATTGTGGGCGTTAGAGGGGGCGTGGCACCTTTTTGAAACAAACTTGCGCTGCGTAGGAACTCCTAGAATCTGCATGCAAAATTCCAATCTTCTAGCTTTTATAGTTTCCGAGATCTCAGCGTTCATACAGACAGACAGACAGACGGACAGACGGACATGGCTAGATCGACTCGGCTAGTGATCCTGATCAAGAATATATATACTTTATGGGGTCGGAAACGCTTCCTTCTAGCTGTTACATACTTTTGCACGAATACAATATACCCTTTTACTCTACGAGTAACGGGTATAATTAGGCATACCTTAACTGATTTACTTATTTTCTTACTTATTTTAAATTTAAACAAGAGAGAACGCTATAGTCGGGTTGGTGTCCCGACTATCTAATACCCGTCACTCAGCTAAAGGGAGTGCGAACGCTGTACTCGGGTTGGTGTCCCGACTATCTATTGGGGCTAAAGGGAGTGCGAGGGAGATAGATATATGAACAATTTTGATTGCGTATAACTTTTTAATGAATGGTCCGATTTGAAAAATGTCTTCTACATTTCGATAGGTATTGATAAACACAATAAAACTGCATTTTTACTTTTCCGAAATATTGAAATTTTTAAAATCGTATATAAGCGATTGTGGGCGTTAGAGGGGGCGTGGCACCTTTTTGAAACAAACTTGCGCTGCGTAGGAACTCCTAGAATCTGCATGCAAAATTCCAATCTTCTAGCTTTTATAGTTTCCGAGATCGCAGCGTTCATACAGACAGACAGACAGACGGACAGACGGACATGGCTAGATCGACTCGGCTAGTGATCCTGATCAAGAATATATATACTTTATGGGGTCGGAAACGCTTCCTTCTAGCTGTTACATACTTTTGCACGAATACAATATACCCTTTTACTCTACGAGTAACGGGTATAATTAGGCATACCTTAACTGATTTACTTATTTTCTTACTTATTTTAAATTTAAACAAGAGAGAACGCTATAGTCGGGTTGGTGTCCCGACTATCTAATACCCGTCACTCAGCTAAAGGGAGTGCGAACGCTGTACTCGGGTTGGTGTCCCGACTATCTATTGGGGCTAAAGGGAGTGCGAGGGAGATAGATATATGAACAATTTTGATTGCGTATAACTTTTTAATGAATGGTCCGATTTGAAAAATGTCTTCTACATTTCGATAGGTATTGATAAACACAATAAAACTGCATTTTTACTTTTCCGAAATATTGAAATTTTTAAAATCGTATATAAGCGATTGTGGGCGTTAGAGGGGGCGTGGCACCCTTTTGAAACAAACTTGCGCTGCGTAGGAACTCCTAGAATCTGCATGCAAAACGCCAATCTTCTAGCTTTTATAGTTTCCGAGATCTCAGCGTTCATACAGACAGACAGACGGACAGACGGACAGACAGACAGACGGACAGACAGACGGACAGACGGACATGGCTAGATCGACTCGGCTAGTGATCCTGATCAAGAATATATATACTTTATAGGGTCGGAAACGTTTCCTTCTAGCTGTTACATACTTTTGCACGAATACAATATACCCTTTTACTCTACGAGTAACGGGTATAAAAATTCCTTGTATTTAGCCTATAAGCCGAGAAAAGATTTTATCATAGCTTTTTTCCTTAATTTATGCAAAAACATCAGTATATTGTCCTATAAAAACTACTTAGGAAATATAAAAAAACTTGCGAAAAAATTCCTAAAATTCTTATTGCTTGCGTAAGTTATCAGCTGCACAGAACAGAAACAAACAAATTATTTTTTCGACACAAATCGTTACACTAATTTTCTTCACAACATTAGTACTTTGTCCAAAACATATTGTTTAAATATAGAATGCCATACAGGGTTGAGCATGCAATTAAATTCCAAATCGAAAAAAAAATATAACAAAAAAAAAAAAAAAAATTCTAAAAGATATACATAGCTCTCCAACAACCAAATATTCTTGGCGATTTAACTAACTTAGTTTAATGAAACAAATCTTCAAGAATATTGAAGTTCAGAATCAATAATCATTATTTACTGACGATTTCAGCATGCACATTTTCATTTTCTTGCCCGAACCGTAACATTTACTTGGAAATATTTGCAAATCTTTAAAACACTGATGATCTGGCAACAGTTCAGTATTTCGAGGATGATATAAGCGCATAAAGGGTAGTAGCAGTACGTTTATCCAATTGAATGGCCCGTTGGTCGGTGCAGCGCAGGCACATGGGCCTTCTTCCCCGGCTCCATGATCATGAAGTTTGCTTCTTGGTCACGTGCGCCCGCCATTCGTCCTTCAAGGCGACCTCCTGGTCCCATTTGAGCGCAGGTACAAAATCAGCTTCGACCATAGAGGGCCATTCCATATTCAAGTGACACACGTTGAGAGGCGACTGCTGGAAAAGGGAACATCACCATCCTTCTTGTGCACAATGTCCTCGTAGGCGTTTCAGCCCCGGCTCGGATTCGGTTCCCTGACGTGCCGCCGCAGAAGCTGCAGCTACTGCTGTCGCGGGTCTTGTCAGAGAATTGTTTGAATGCCTTTTCAGATCGATATATATGAACGCCTTCTGCAGCAGATCCTTTTGCTTTCAACACTCCCGGGTTTCTGACGCATTTGATTGCCGCTACCCGATCTTTATTTGGAGCTCCACCAACTGCTGGAAACAGATGCTCAAGCAGCGTGGGATGTGGTAACTGCATTCATCATTGCAGCAATGTTTCCACATATATTTACGCTGCTCAAATGCTGTTCTGATATTGTATTTATCAATAACAAATTATTTAAATCCATTGTTTACTTCAGATCGCAAATGACAATAGCAGAACAGCTGTTTTCTGACGTGTTTGTCAATGGAAACACCTCACGTCCGCCTATCGCGTTGCCAATCGAAAATACCGAAAAAACCGCCTAGTGGAAAAATGCCTTTAGTTTCTGCTACGATAAAGATGCTAGAGGTGGAGAAACATCGATGTTCGCAAACATCGATGTTTTCGAAAAGAACATCGAGTAAAGTATCGATGTTTTGAAAAAATATAATTTTTTTTTTTTTTTAGTAGAGAAATGTAGCGCAAGTGAAAGACTTTTATTTTTCAAATTATAACAAAGAAACAAAGGCTTTATTCGCAATCAAATAAAAACAAAAGATCATCGGAATTCTAAGAGATAATCATATTCACATTATGGTACTATAGGATATGCATTATGGTTATAGGATAGATTAGTTATGAAAAAATATCTTGGTTTTTGTTAATGAACGTTAATTTGTCCACTACACCAGGCTTCAGCCTTGTGCGCCGATCCGACACTATCTGTCCAGCTTTCTCTCGGACTCACAGGAAGTTCCTGGTATACAAAGGTATTTAAGTGCAACCTGTTGCAGAGGTTCGTATATATCTGCACTTGTCTATAACAAAAAATAATTTTTTAAAATTTGTGATAATAACTTCATCAAAATTCACCTTCCAATATTTTAGTGGGTCGCATGCTTCAGGCTCGTTTTGGGTTTCGAGATGTTGTCTTAGTAGGATCACAGCGTCGGCTCGTGGTGAATTTATCTTCGCTTTTAATTTAGAATCAGGGAATGAAAAAACCTTGGAGGGGCCGTGTTCAACTGGTGGTGTAGGCTCCATCTCGCAAATCAATGGTATCACCAATGAGATAGTGGTATACTTTCCGCCCGAAATCGTTTTCGTCGCCTGGTCAAAAGAACGCAACAACAAACATAGCTCCTTCATGACTTCAATGTCATCGACCGAAAGGAACAGGGGCCCTTGGAGTAGCCAACAGCGCCGTTGAGAGTGCGTCGTTAGTGAGAAGGATCCTCTCCATCATATGAAACGCGCTGTTCCACCTTGTTGGAACTTCCTGCACAAGTGAGAGAGCTGGTTCCACATCCTGAGCGTTTTTAAATTTGGCCATTGCTGAGGAGCTTCGCTTCATAAAAGCCACTATAGACTTGCACTTGGTTAGGAGACGGGAAAGGATGTCCATTTATAGAATGTCTTGCACAAGCAAGTTAATAGTAAGCGCAAAGCAAGGGAAATGTCGTATCTCCAGCAGCTCAAACTCTTTTTTCATCGTTGCGTCATTGTCGGTCACTATGGACGACACTTTCTGGTGCAAGTCCCACTCATTCAGCACGAGTTTTACCGGAGTGACAAGAGTGGTTGTCGACAACACGGCAGAGGTGAGCTTAAAATCCTGGCTGATAACATGACAAGTTATAGTACGGTATCCGTCGTTTGCTCGGGAAGTCCATCCGTCTGTTGTTACTGCGACATATTTAACTGCTTTAAACTCTTGTTGAAGTTGCTCCTTTAATTTTGTATACGCTTTCACGAGCGATACGTCGCGCAGATACGTCTTACTGGGTAACTTGTACCGCGGGTCCATTGTGTGCATCAGGTCCCGAAAACCCTGGTCGTTGACAATGTTGAATGGCTGAACATCCAGCGCAATCATCCACATGACCTTTTTATCAAGATCTTCTTTCGTTTTCGAACCTGGCGGGTATTCTGACGTTTTCACCACAAATGCATACAATCGCGTCGGCTTCGAAACTTTTTCGGCTACTTCAATGTTTTTATGAATCCTCCTTAAACGTTCCAACAAATTGGTTGTGTTGCCACCAGTCTTTAAAACTTTATCGCAATAAATGCACATAGCTTTGGTTGCATCAGCAGTTTTCCTGAAATGGTTCCACACATTGGAACATCCACGCTTCCTCTTCGAAGGCGGAGACGAGGACTTGCAGTTTTCCTTAGTTGTTTCTGGAATTAGCAAAAATATATGTGTTAGTTTATAAATCCTCACGGTTCTCCATGGTTAATATCCACCGCCGCTTTCCTCCTACACCACCAGTTGAATATCTAAAAACATGTTAATATAGTAGATAATTAAAATTATAAACACATTTTTCGCTTACATACCTTCCCGTTTCTCAAAAATTGGTGATGTGACAAAAACATCGATTGTGGCAAACAAACATCGATGTTTCTAGAAAATTTTAAAACATCGATGCATCGAAAAGCGAAAAGATGGAGCAAGTGTAAAATAAATAAACGGACTTAAAATAGGAAAAGTCAACATGAGCTGGGCCATTGCGTGTCCGGGGACAAGACGTTTGCCCAGGACTAACTTATTTTATGCCGGTCCAGGGCGTGGACAATGATAATGCGGGCAAGCGAGACGGAGGAGGTGCGAGCGAGAGGACACAGGGGATAGGGGAACTGAGACAGGGCAAACACAAAGATGAGATTTGTTCTTCTCCGGGGGCACAAAGGCGGAACGGCGCTCAAAATGACTGACACGGCTGGCTGGTCACACAAACATTTATAAATAAAATTCAAAAGCTTTGAAACACATACTAACAATTTAAAAACTTTTAAACAATAACGAAAAAATAAAACTTTTCTAAAGAAAATTGTGAATACTTCAAATTACAAAATTGTGAAAATTACTGAAATTTGTAATGATATGAAAGCGACTTTTCTCACTGTATCCGTCCGAAATGAAATTCCGTTGAAAATTTTGTATCTTGCTTAGTTGTTTTAAACTTTATTGTTTACGCTTGTGATCAGGACAATGGCTCCTCCCTTGGCCATCTTCTCCCGCTGCTGCTCCACCCCTCATCTTGGCCGGCCATTGTGTGGCTCTAAAACAGCGGTCGGCACACACATACAATATCGTTTTGTTTAATATTTGTATGAGTAAATTGCACTGGGCAGATCATCAGATTGCGTGTGCAGACCGCTGTTCAACAGTATACGTGAGCGAGCGGCGGCTGGGCAGAACAAAACCCTATGCTCACTTAATAGGGCGCTGCCGACCGCTGCTCTAAAACATAAGCGGAAGCGATTTATGGCGCAAATACAATGAACGAGCCAGCAGCAAACAACACACCAGAAGAAGACGACGAAGCACAACACACACAAAGGACACGGGACCCGGTCACATCAACAATTTGTGTAGTGTTGACCAGCAAAGTCCTGCATCCTCGTGGCAGCTTTTTCGAATTTCTCAGTATATGTGATTGTATTACAGTTATTAATTTAAATTACATTTTTAATATGGAGTGGAAGGTACTGAAAATGTGTACATTTTGTGGATTAACATTTTTAACCTTTATTTATTTAATCAATTTATTTGATTTATTTAATGTGTAGGTAATACAAATAAACAGGAACAATTTTTAAAATGGGGAAATGTGTGCTTGTTTATTAAGACTGACAGAAAATAATGAAGACTGTTCCTTGTACTGGGGTCTCTCGAAAATCTAGCAAATTTTGGATTAAAATTCCAGATAAAATCCCCCCAAATTTTCGATGAAAATCGTCCGAGTTCCCAACTCCAATCGTTTGGGCTCCTAGCTCTGATTTCATTGTCCGCTGGCCGCAACTAAAGTGCTTGTCACTGGTCACGACTCGGAAGTATTCGCTTTTAGGGAGATGGGGTGCGCAAATAAATGCCAAGACAACCGGAGGGAACCGAAGAAAAAGAGGATCCCTGCCAGGAGATTCCTGTGGGAATCGTTGACAGGCGCGTGGTCTTTGCGCCTCGAAGGGCACTTTATTAAAGGTATCCACAGTAGACAACTCTTATAAGGGGAAACCAATATTTATGCGAAGCAATGTTTTGCTTTATGTATTTGACTAATTTAAGAAAAGGCATCAAGAAAAGCAATTCGATATTACTGCATTTTACCATTGATATATTGTTTCAGTATTTTTGTTTTCATTAATTTGTCACCTTGATTAGAATAATATTAATAACTAGCAGGGTCGGTAGCCCGAGTTATCAATGAGTCCCAGGAGCGGTTACTAAGTTAGTCCAATTTCCAGTAGTTTGTTGTAGTCCAATTTATATTTTAATAATAACTTTACTTCTGTTCTCTTCAGCTTTCAAAATCAGAATAATTTTATTATGGCGTGTTGGTCCGAATGGAACCTCAGCCCGAAAATATGTATACGTGTTACAATATATATGCGTGTGTAGATATTCTTAAATGCTAACAAAGTAATTTCTTATGCACATTCGCTCGAGAGGGAGTACATCCTGCCCGTTGCTGATATAGCAATTCTATCTGGGTTGATGAACGGCTAGCTGCCGGTCATCATCCATGTACGAGGTAGCTCGGGGAGGTTTAGGCGGTGGTACCGATATGGTAACTGGAGTACGGTGTTGGGAATAAACGTGGTCTTTGATCCTTTAATTTTCCAGATTACTCCAAGTGCTATTGAGATTACCAGGAGCGTTCCATATATAATTGAAAAATGTCGTTCCTGATTTGTTTTAATGACGGTAACACTTTTGATGTGTTTTAAATCCTTCGGGTGGAAAGTTTTAAGGTTGAGGTCCATTATTGTTTTATCAATGGTAACCTCCTTTGAATTCGTGGTGGTCAATTTTATTCTTTCTTCCCTTTCATTCCCTACCCTCCGTTTATTTGCAATGAACAATTCATGCAGTTCAACGCAAAAGACCCGGATACTTCTACGGTTTCTCCGCAGGTATTGTTAATTGTCATATTCTTCGCATTAAATACAAATACGTGATGGTCCTCCGGTGCTATGACAAGTTCCCTCTCCTTGATGTCTAACGAATAGCAGTTTAATGACTTGTTTCTCAATATTTTCAGCAAGCATTGCTCTCCCATCAGAGCGTTCTCCGACTCCTCGCTCTCGCAAATATACATCTTCTTAATCAAATTACATTTTTATACCCGTTACTCGTAGAGTAAAAGGGTATATTGTATTCGTGCAAAAGTATGTAACAGCTAGAAGGAAGCGTTTCCGACCCCATAAAGTATATATTGGGTGGGCAAGAAAGTCATGTCGTTTTTTTTAGTAATCGTTTTTAATCTAATTTATTTACGACTAATCGAGCACCAGGGTCACACTTTTTAGTATCGTTTTAAAGCTTATTGTCTTAGGTACTTCAATGAAAATTTGGTAATTATTCGATAACATTTGTGGAAGCTATGGCAAATTAAACATGGAGGATCAAAGTGAGCATTTTCGGCATATTTTGCTTTTTTATTTCCGAAAAGGAAAAAAAGCGGTCGAAGCACGCGAAAAATTGTGCGAAGTGTATGGTAAAGATGCCATGAGTGCTCGCCAATGTCAGCGCTGGTTTGCCAAATTCAGGCTTGGAGATTTTGGAGTTAAAAACGCCCCACGTTCTGGTCGACCATCGGCCGTTTTTGACGAACAAATTCAGGCTTTGCTGGATGAAAACCGGCGTTATTCAACGCGGGAGATGTCAGAGAAGCTCAGTGTGTCGCAACAACGGTTGAAAACCATTTAAAGAAACTTGGCTACGTAAACAAGCTCGATGTTTGGGTTCCGCATAACTTAAAGGAAATTCACCTAACTAAGCGTATCAATATCTGCCATTCTCTGCTGCAACGGATTAAAAACGATCCTTGTTTGAAGCGGATCATTACTGGCGACGAAAAGTGGGTTGTTTACAATAATGTCCAACGAAAAATATCATGGAGCAAGAAAGATGAGCCAGCCCAAGCCACATCAAAGGCCGATATCCATCAGAAGAAAGTTATGCTGTCTGTTTGGTGGAATTGGAAGGGTGTAGTGCACTTTGAGCTGCTGGGACGGAATGAAACCATCAATTCAGATGTGTACTGTCGCCAGCTATCCAATTTGGCGGAAAAAATTAAAGAAAAGGAGCCGGCACTAGCTAATCGCAAGGGTATAGTCTTTCACCATGACAACGAAAGGCCCCACACATCTTTGGTCACTCGGCAAAAATTAACGGAGCTGAATTTGGAAGTGCTACCACATCCACCTTATAGTCCGGACTTAGTACCTTCAGATTACCATTTGTTTCGCTCTCTTCAAAACTCTTTGAATGGTAAAAACTTTGATTCAGATGAGGCTGTCGAAAACCACTTGTCTCGATTCTTTGCTGGAAAAGACCAAAAGTTATTCGAGCGCGGAATTATGCAGCTGCCCGAGAGATGGTCATTAGTGGTCGAACAAAACGGCCAATACATAATTGATAAATTATAAGTCCTGATATAAATAAATCATCTTTGAATATTGATAAAAACGACATGACTTTCTTGCCAACCCAATATATTCTTGATCAGGATCACTAGCCGAGTCGATCTAGCCATGTCCGTCTGTCCGTCTGTCTGTCCGTATGAACGCTGAGATCTCGGAAACTATAAAAGCTAGAAGGTTGAGATTTCACACCCATATTCTTGGGCTTCCTACGCAGCGCAAGTTTGTTTCATCTTTGAAAATATTGAAAAAAAACGACATGACTTTCTTGCCAACCCAATATATTCTTGATCAGGATCACTAGCCGAGTCGATCTAGCCATGTCCGTCTGTCCGTCTGTCTGTCCGTATGAACGCTGAGATCTCGGAAACTATAAAAGCTAGAAGGTTGAGATTTCACACACATATTCTTGGGCTTCCTACGCAGCGCAAGTTTGTTTCATCGAGGTGCCACGCCCCCCCCTAACGCCCACAATCGCCATAAACGATTTTCAAATGTGTCTGGAGGCCACATCTTTTAAGATTTTAAAAATATATAAACGCCATTTTATAGTGTTTATTAATACCTATCGAAATGTAGAAGACATTTTTCAAATCGGACCATTCATTAAAAAGTTATACGCAATCAAAATTGTTTATATATCTATCTCCCTCGCACTCCCTTTAGCCGAGTGACGGGTATTAGATAGTCGGGACACCAACCCGACTATAGCGTTCTCTCTTGTTTGTTAAAAAATCTTATGCTATCCTTATTCATTACTACAAATTTTGGGATAATCAACAAGAGTGTTCTGTTTAATGGTACCGGCACGACGCGGTAAATCTATATTCCGCTGGTTCTAGCACCGGTACTCTTATGCTAAATATTATATCTGTTTCGTTAAGTTGTGTTGGCATCGTCAAAAGTTCATGTTCGTTCGATAGGATCTCGAGACTTTGATTTTTTAGAAATTGCTCAATTTTACTTAATTCGAATCCTGATAAAATGAACTTCGGAATAATTTGGAGTTTCGCTAACAGCATGCTCTCTGCTATATTGTTTAAGTGCTCTGCTAACATATAAATTTCATTGTGTTCCTGCGACAATTCTCTAAATATATTATTTTTTTAATTTTTTATAAACAATATCTTCTTGCTCCTTATTTATGTGTCTTGTAATATTTTTAAATCTGCTAATTGTTTCTGGATAGAAATACCTCTGTTCAGCTGCTTCCTCCATTAAGATTTTTGTCCCGTTATTCAGATCGCTTTATTTCTTTTCTATACTTTTGGCGTCTTCTGCGTCCATATTTCCCGAAACTATCTTTATGACGCTACCTAATCCATTAAAAATCCGTCTCTTACTCCTCTTCTTTGGTGTAAGCGTCTCCAACCTTTTTATTATCTGCACTGCTTCCCCGGAAAACCTTACGTTCTCTACGTCGGTCAATTCCCTTTCCATCTGTTCTATATTGTCCCGATAATCCTTTAAAGTAATTACATGGTTAAATACCTTTGATCGTATAATTACTCTAGCTCTCCCCAAATCCAACTTCGCGACTTCGCGACCAACTTCCTTCCTCTAACCTTCGAATGTCCAGGGTCTGTCCGATTGTCAACATATATCTGCAATAATTAAAACGTTAACTGTTATTTCCGAATTCTGTTTCTTAACTTCGACTTGTGTATCTTTTGCTTTCTTTTTGTCCTACAAGTAACCCCCATGTCTTGCTCGATTTCATGAGCCGTAAACCTGGGTGTTCGTCTAAAATTTCCTCATGTTCGCAATCCAATTTTAAGTCCTTTCTGGTCTTCAAGATTATTCTGTATATCTCTGTCAGTGTCGAGTGCAGTCTTTCTACCGTTGAGTTGCTGGACGACTGTTGTAAGGACGTCACATGCAACTCAATGCCGTACTGCGTACAAAAATCTTTGAACAAACTTGACGCATATTCCGCCCCTTGGTCGCAGATAATCTTTTTTTTGGAATACCATGTTGGCACACAAATTTCTTTATCGTTTTCACGATATTTATGCCGTCTTTGGTTGGTATTGTATACCCGACTGCGAACCTAGAAAACTTGTCTATGATTGTCATGACGTAATTTTTATTTATTGTATATAAGTCAGTGTATACCACTTTAGGGGGTGCCTGTCATACTTCAATGTGTGACAGGTCTCACACTTATTTATGACCTGTGCAATTCTATTCTTCATGTACGGAAAATAGATTGCACGCCTCATTTCCCAAATAGTTTCGTCTATCCCTCTGTGGTTCTTTGCATTATGATATCTTTCTATTTCATTTCTTTGTTCGTCGATGCTAGTTATTTCCGGCATAAACGTCAGACATCTCACTACCTTGTATAGAGCACTCTTTCTAAAATATGCTTCAAAAGATTTCTCTATTTCTTTAAAGATTTCGTCCGGAGCATAGATTGCACACATTCTATGTGGCTTTAATAGTTCCTTCATAATTTTCGCGACCTGTTCTCCCTCAAACTTTGGTTCATTTATCACCCTTCTGGTTTTATTCCTAAAGGGTGATAATACCGTCCTGGCCGATTTCGGTCCGATTTCAAATATCAGTTGAATATTAAAATCATTCAGTGGTTTTTCTGCCACCTGAATTCTTTCCTCTACTACTCCCATGCGGTCTACATGTGCACAGGTGGCCTGATTGGACTCCAGCTCGCTATTGTTGACTTGTAACTCTATTCTACTAAGTGCGTCTGCGACTACATTTTGCGAACCCTTCTTATAAACCACCTCATAATCATATTCCAATAGTTGCAGTTTCCACCTCACTAATTTGGAATTGGGCTCCTCAAAGCCCATTAACCAAGTTAGTGGACGGTGATCTGTGACTATTGTGAACTTATGGCCGATCAAGTACGGCCTGAAGTGTTTTATTCCCCAGACTATTGCCAACATTTCTTTTTCCACTGTCGAATAGTTGACCTCTGCATCATTTAGGGTTCTGCTACCAAATGCTATTGGTCTGTCACTCCCCATCGTCCCTTGGAACAACACTGCACCCACGGCAAAATTGCTCGCATCAGTCGTCAATATAAATGGCTTTGAAAAATCTGGGTATCTTAGGAGGGGATCATTACACAGTAAGGTTTTGCAGTGTTCAAACGTCTATATTCATCATCGACCACAATTTGTTGTTTCCCTTTCAGTCTCTTTGTCAACGGTTTTGTCACTCTCGCAAAATCCTTTATGAACTTTCTATAATACCCTATCAACCCCAAGAATGACTTTATTTCCTTAGCTGTCTGTGGTAGTGGGAAAAGTTTAATGGCTTCAATCTTCCCTGGATTTGGTTTTACCCCTTCTTGAGTCACCACATGACCCAGGTATTCTATCTCCTTCTTGAGGAACTCTGACTTGTCCATCTGTAACTTGAACCTTGCTTCGCTCAGTCTACCAAATACCATTTTCAAGCCCTGCATGGCTCTGTAATGATGGCGAATAGCCTATTATGTCATCCATGTATACCAAACAAATTTTTCCGACTAACTCTCCTAGAATATTGTTCATTACCCTTTGAAAGGTAGCCGGAGCATTAGTTAGTCCAAACGGCATTCTCACATACTCAAAATGCCCATTTTCCGTCGTAAACGCCATTTTCGGAATGTCCTTCTTTTCCATCTCTACCTGGTGGTACCCACTTGCCAGGTCCAACACTGAAAAATACATGGCCTTGCCTAGCTTATCCAGTATCTCGCTGATCACCGGCATGGGATATCTATCCTTCACCGTCTTCTCGTTAAGCTTCCTAAAATCCACTTTGTCCACTCATCACTTTGTTTAAAGCCATATCTATAGGGTTTCTTATATATCGGAATTTCATATGTTGTAGGAATTGAGTGTGTTACCACGTTGGTAAACGTTAACTGTTTCCCATTTGAATGAAATATGTCCGGGAATTAAAAATACAGTTTCTTCAGGCTCTCCGCCTCTTCTTCGTTCAAATGGTCGGTTGCTAGTTTAGCCTCTACCTCAGTGTCGTCACTATACATTATATTCAAATTACTGTCAAAGCCTTGTCCGAATGGTGCCAGCATCTCCATTTCTACAAAGTCATTCTCGTCATATGGTATTGCTGCCAATGGTGCCTCCAAGTACAACTTTTTCTTGCTGTCCGTAAAATTTGACACTTCCAATTCTGCCTGTCCCTTCTTTGCTTAGTAGATCCCACCAGTAATCTGTACTCCTTCTTCTACTATCGTCGTATTTAGCAAAAACGTCCCGTTATTCATTGTGACGGGTAACGTTATAATTGTCTTCGATGCCTCCTCCAATAGGTGCACCCCTGTAACTCTATTTGGTCTTAGTAGGACCGGAATCTTCCCATTCTTCGTTTCTAAAAATAAATTTTGTAAATCTAACTTAGCACCTACTCTTCCAAGTATATCCATGCCTATTAATCCATCAAAATACGAATGAAAATTAAATAAGTAGAACTCTAAAGGTTCATTATCAAATTCTTGAAATTTAACATCCCTAATGCCTTCGTCTATACCATGACTCCCTATCGGCGTCTTAATTATAAAGGTCTTCTCAAGCTTTACTTTCCTATCTTCCCGTATTAACTCAGGGTTTAAATATGAATTTGTAGCCCCAGAGTCGATCAAAAGTTTCAGCGCTTCTCTCCCCTTCCCATTGATTACAATGTAGGGCAACACTGATTTATGGGTCTCCTTCCTTATGAACCCCGTTTGCTTCCCGAGACGTTCTGGAGAAAATCCTCTTCATCTATGATGTTGCTAAGCTCTTGGTCAGCCTCTCTCTCTAGCGTATTAATCTGTCCCTTCCTTGAATTTCCAGACTGCCATTGTTTTGCACTTCTTGAGGTCGACGGGGAGCATTCTGCTACCTCTTGTTTTGGCATAATTGCTCGTCTGTTGATGTTCAAGCTACTTCCAGTCGACTGCTCATCCTGACGCCTATTTCCACTTGTCTCTTCCCTATTCCACCTGT
>JBAMCF010000986.1:0-25559 GCA_037075285.1 Drosophila lutescens | reverse complement strand
GGTGTATAATAATAAATATCTCAAATTCTTCTGAATAGCTTATATACCCTTGCAGATCATTCTATTAATTTACAAATCGCAAAAATGTTAAATTTCCTATTATTTCACATTAATTTTTCGATCGTTTCTATGGCAGCTAAATGATATCAAACAAAAACACCTCTTAACGAGGTATAAAAATAGTGACGATCGCACCTTCAACGTACAAAAGTTCTGATATCAACTTTTGTGACGAAAAATGATTTTAGATGCGACTAAATAAGTACGATACCTAAAATTTACTCGTTCGGCCCGCTTTAGCAAATATTTAATATATGCACGAAAGTTTTCTGTTATAGCGTGCCGAATGAATAAATTTTAGGTATCGTACTTATTTAGTCGCATCTAAAATCATTTTTCGTCACAAAAGTTGATATCAGAACTTTTGTACGTTGAAGGTGCGATCGTCACTATTTTTATACCTCGTTAAGAGGTGTTTTTGTTTGATATCAGAAGTTTTTGTTTTGACCATAGTCAAAGTACCCCAATACCATGACTAGGAGTCGTCCCCATATGGCTTGGCTATTGAAAAAACCAGAGCACACAGTTCTGACCCCTAATCTTAGCTGAACGCCACCTAAGATTAGGCACTGTAGCGTCATTACCAGTCGGCACCCTCGTGGAGGGTTCAGTACGGGGATTTTTGCCAACCAAAAAATTTAAAAATTGTGTGCACAACTTTTTATTAATTTGTATTCTTCCTTGTTATTATATATCATCAAATAAAAACATTATTTCTCCTCGTAAAAAAGTATGTAAAGATCTTTGCTATTACGGGGCCATGAAGATTTATATACTGTTGCATCATCGGCTTTGTAAAAATGTCCATCTTTTCGTAAAATGGATGTATAATGTCCTTCATTAAATCCGTGACCATGATGAAATATTGCACTTGATAAACGATATCTTTTATTTTCAAATCTTAGCTCACTCTGTGATGTACTTGTTAAACTAAAATTGGTTATTTTCATAAACGATTGATCGACTAAACAGAGTGAGAACACAAGTACCCGTCCTGAATTTTCAATAACGGACTGACTTTGTAAATGATTTCCGCAATGCGTACACGAACTACTTTCAATATTTCGCCATGAACCATAGTTGAAGCTTATTAATTCATTTATTGTACATTTTCTATTTTCAGGAATATAAAGTTGAGCAATTAAGTTTTCAGACATTTGTCTATTGCCCCTATACTCGCAGTTAGAGCACTTTAAAATTTCAACATGCTTATGTATAAATAATGGTTTAATTTGTTCCAAGGATGGACATTCTAAAAGCTGTCGCAAAAAGTCTCCACTGTCTTGTTGTTCAATATTATTAAAAATTTGCGAACGTAAATCAGTAATGTTTACATTATTTCCCATTAATAAAGGGTTTGTATAATCTAAAAATGGTGCCTTTAAAATGTTATCATTTTGATCATTTAATACTGATTCCTTAATTAACCTAATATTTATAAGGCACTGGAAAGCCGAGTTCGCATAACAAGCATTATTTGGATTTTCCATACCACGTATATTGTATAAGATAGCTGTATTAAAGTTATTTTTGCTGGTAACTTTTGTTTTTTCTTTTTCTAGTACAGATGGCTCAATAAAAGCCGTTGTTTTCCATCTCAAATATATGTTTTTATCAGAAATATTTATATTTTTTTTATTATTACCAACAAGATGTAGCAGATCTTTTCTATATAAACTTCTTAATCTATTGTATTCTATTATGGCCCCATTATTGGTTTTAATACTTTTCGGATTAAGATTAAGAATATGTAAGCCAGAAAGTGTTTTTAAACGAGATAATGCAACATAGGTTTGACCATTTGCGAATATGCTATCACCAATATCAACAACTCCGGATGTAATTGTTAGCCCTTGGCTTTTATGAATGGTTATTGCATACGCTAAACATATTGGAAATTGTTTTCGTATTATGAAAACATTTTGATTAAGCTGAAATTTTGATTCGATACGTTCAATCTCATATTCATTTTCTTCGAATTGGACAGACAACTTCTCAACTGTTTTATAAGTGCGGGCGTTCACAATATTTACTGCTTCATGTAGCTTATTTATAACCCCTATAGCTCCATTAACCAATCCTGATGCAACATCTAAATTTCGAAGTAACATTATTTTTGCACCTTTTTTAACTTCTATTGTATCTGATAAATTGGCTGTTTCTGAGCATTTACCTTTTCTTTTAAGTTTTTCAAGAGATTTTGCTGCTTTTACTTTTTGAAGGGCAGTCTTTGCTTCAATTAAATCTTCAGCGTTAAGAAATATTTTTTCTGAAGGAATTTGTTCCAACATTCCCGCGTTTAATTTTGAGCATTGTTCCCTTGTCGGAAATAAACATATTGTATGTGCAGGCAGCTTTCTTATGTATTCGATGAGTTCGGAAAGACATGTTTCAATTGTATCGCTATTTAATGTTATTTCTCGTTTAGATAAAAGCTCATAATCTTTCTTGTCTAAAATGCCTAACCTTACATGTGCTAAGGTCTGTGAAAAATCTTGATCTGATTGTTGCCTGACATTTTGTGTTAACTCATCATAAGAAAATAACTTGACCCATAAATTAGTAGGGTGCAATCCAGAAAAATGTTTTTGAAATCTCTCTTTAGTCATATTAACAAATGGAGATGGTTCGTTTACAGGGTCTAATTGCAATAAATCTCCAAGAAATAAGATATTTATTCTTCCAAACCAGCCATCTGGATGGTCCAATGTATCAAATATTTCGCATAATCGTAAATTTATATATTGTAATGTTACATTGGAAACCATCGAAATTTCGTCAATTATAATAAGGCAAATATTTTTAAGGTTATCTCGCATTAATTTTAATTTTGCATTGTTCAGTTGCGTATATTTGGCTATTCCTCCATGCTCAACGGGCAAATTTAACAATCTATGTATAGTTAGGCCATTTACATTACGAGCTGCAATTCCAGTAGGACCAGCCACAACGACCTGTTCTCCAAGGCTTTTTATAATAAATTTTCTTAGTACATTAATTAAAAAAGATTTTCCAGTGCCTCCAACTCCAGAAACGAATTTACGTAACACATTTTTTGGAGATAGTCTCGGATTTTTCAATGTCTTATTTTCAATCTCTGCTTGCTGGAACACTATTAAAGAAAGCGTTTTTGCGGTGACCACTGTTATTTTATTATTTATTTATTTATTTATTTATTATTTATGTATTTGTTTATTTAGTAATTTATTTATTTAGTTATTTATTTATTTATTTATTTATTTATTTATTTATTTATTTATTTATTTATTTATTTATTTATTTATTTATTTATTTATTTATTTATTTATTTATTTATTTATTTATTTATTTATTTATTTATTTATTTATTTATTTATTTATTTATTTATTTATTTATTTATTTATTTATTTATTTATTTATTTATTTATTTATTTATTTATTTATTTATTTATTTATTTATTTATTTATTTATTTATTTATTTATTTATTTATTTATTTATTTATTTATTTATTTATTTATTTATTTATTTATTTATTTATTTATTTGTTTATTTATTTATTTACTTTATTTACTTATTTACTTATTTACTTATTTACTTATTTACTTATTTACTTATTTACTTATTTACTTTTTTTTTTTTTTTTATTTTTTATTATTATTATTTATTTATTTATTTATTTTTTTATTTATTAAAGTTAATAATTGTATAATGGAACGGTTTAAAACAATTTTAACAATTCCTTGACCCTAAAATACAGTTTGGATACGCACATACTAAATTCAATGCTTTGGCTGCGTAAGTTGTTTTGGCCTGGCAAAAGTGGCTATTTTCGTTTCTAAATAACTTTTAAACGCGATTTTTTACAAAAACATGATATATACCAAAATTTAAGGAATCTCAAGGGCTATACAGTTCAAAGTTGTAAGGAAAATCGTTAGAGCCGTTTTTGAGAAAAATAAAAAAAAGATAAAAAAAAAGTTTAAAAAAATTTTCTTTTGTTCATATCTTTTTAACTATTACATTTACACAAATTGCAAATAAAAGGCGTTTATAGCATTTAGAAATACCTTTCAAACGAGATGCAGCACAAGTCTGTAGCTTTAGTAGTATAGAAGTTACGGCTTTCCAAATTTTAGCTATTTATAGCTGTTTTCCCGCTAAACTAGCGGGATTTTCCAAAAGTGGTAGAACAAAAGTTTTTTATATCGATGTGATGAACGTCATATCAAATTTTCAGAACTTAAAAAACATATTTTGGACAAACTGACAAACAGAATTAAATTTTCATTTTGGGAAGAAGAAGAATATCTTATTTTGGCTATAACTTTTGAACGGAGCGTCGGATTTTATCATATGACCCCTCATTCGACGGGTATTTTCAATAGGAACACAACAAAAACATTGCGAAGGGGCATTTATCCCCACCGGCCCCAACAGCTCCAAATTTCGAAATTTTCACTTTTTCACTTTCACCGCTCTCTCTCCCAAACCAATTGATTTTCTTGAGGTCTTGGTATGCAATCCTTTAAGTTTTGGCAATACCTTTTATTTGGTGTATTACTCATTACGATCGGACTATCACAGCAGATTTTCAATTTTGCGGCTATATAATAGTAGTCGCCTTCGCACACTCTCCTGGTGCGCTTCGTCACTACATGGACTGCCGTCCATAGTGATAGTATTTCGATCTTTTTAAAATTAAAATCGAAATTCGGAAATGTTTAAAAATAGTCATATCCAAGAGTAGAAGAGAATGTAATAAAAATCAACAAAGATATAATTTTTTTCCTATTAATTTCCATTTAATTTTTCGACCGTTCCTATGGCAGCTATATGATATAGTGATCCGATTTTTTAAATATTTAATTCGAAATTCAGAAATATATAAAAAATAATATTCCCAAGATTAGAAGGTAATACTTCAAAAAACACCGAAGCTAGAATTTTTTTTAACGATTTTTTTCCGATCCTTCCTATGGGAGCTATAGGATATAGTTGTCCGATCCGGTCGGTTCCGACTTATATACTACCTGCAATAGTAAGAAGACTTTTGGGAAAGTTTCATCCCGATAGCTTAAAAACTGAGAGACTAGTTTGCGTAGAAACAGACGGACAGACGGACAGACGGACATGGCTAGATCGACTCGTCTAGTGATGCTGATCAAGAATATATATACTTTATGGGGTCGGAAACGTCTCCTTCACTGCGTTGCAAACTTCTGACTGAAATCATAATACCCTCTGCAAGGGTATAAATATGACCTGAAGATATAAATGTTTGGCATATCAATATCGGATCTCCAAAGAACCATTCTCTGGGGCTTTTCGAAATCTCCGTTTCACTTCGGCGAGCAAAGTCGAGCCTTCCTCTTGGCCAACTTTCGAGCCAAGAAGCAGAACCATCAGCGGCATTCGTTGGGGTAATTTAAGACGGGCGGCACACATTGCCCTCCTTCAGATTCGCCTTTGCATTCACTCGTCTGTCTATTTACCGCTAAGAGCAACAAACAGCGTCTGGCAAACATCGTCAGAATCGGAGTCTCCACTCCAATTCAGTTGCCAAGATGAGGCAACCTCGTCTCGGATTCATTTGGATTTATCGGGCCCAGTGTGTCTCCAGTTTCTGGTTTCTGGCATTTCAATGCTCGCTGCGATCTCTCGCTGTCATTGAGGACTCTCGACTTACTTGCATGTGATACTATTTATGCCATTACGAGGGGTGAGGGGTTTGAGTGGCTTATTGAGAAGGTTGTTAAGTTTATTAGCATGAAGGTAGAAGACATTCACCGTGGGGTTTTTCAGTTGATGCGTAGAAAAGATTCCACAAGACCTATAATGACTGTACGCGCTAAAAAAAGGGTTTATAAGATATATGTCGTAAAAGAAACTTAAAAAAATTCACACATGTACATGAAATATAAGTTTTACTTTGTCTTATTTCAGTTTTGTCAGAATCGCAATATATTTTAGTTATTTTAATTACATAAATTAGCAATTTAAGAACTTATCTTGTTAGCAAATACTCTTTGTAATGCGATCTTTCACACAAAACCACATCGCCTATATTTAACGTTTACTTTTCGAAAATACGTATACGCCCAGTTGATATCGTTACGCCAATTACCTCCTAAATGCTATTTTTGCACGCGGTCTTTAATAGCTCATCAATTAGCCGAGAGCTGTCAAAAATAACTGGCATTCCTCGAGCTGAACTTGTCTTTAGGGGTAGCTACAGATATAGATAGTCTAGAAATATATTTCGTAAAAACCATTTAATTACATGTAAGAGGAAATCGGTTTATGACTAAAATCCGCTTACGGAAAAAACGCAAACCGAGAAAAATTGAATTGAGAGCTTTTGTGTATCTTTTGGATACATTATTACAGATATGTGTGTGACCCACACAGAGATAGATATTTCTCTGCGTAAGCATTATTTTTTCTTGGTCTTTTTTTATGCAATCTCAAGGTCAACGGCAAGTAGCTCTTTATGTATGAATGGCATCTAATTGTTCGTGATGAGAACACACGGCTCGATGCGAGGATGACAAAGTGCTCGGCTACGTGGGTTTGTGGGTGGTGCCTCCATAAGTACATTTGCTAATGCATGTAAGAAGATTTTTGGGAAACAGCTAAGCCCCTTTATCGTCGTGTTCGCATTTCAAATGCGCTTGACAATGACATTTTTTATCTTTCGGATTGGCAAATGTAGCTCAAAGTCAATAGGCATTTGACATCATTTGGCAGAACGATGTCTTCATTATTTAAACAAGTGCTTGCCATATAATGCTAATGTCTTGTTTCTTTTTTTTTCAGCTCGTTGGATCTCAATTGGACTGTTATCGTTATGCTGTACAGTAAAACATGGCAAAGTCGACACTTTATGCTGCTGGGGTGACCTGCCTGGGCTTTGTTTGCTTCGCCTTGGCATCTGTGGCCATTGGCATACCCATCTGGGGTTACTACGATAGTCCATCGGGTGAGTGCACACTGTACAATATTTTAATTTGATCAATCTAATTCGAATTTCCAATTAACAGGCGGCTATGACTTCGATCGAGGTTACTTTGGACCGTTTAAGGTCTGCAAGCAATTGACGTATAATCGCGAGAAATGCGGCAACGACGTATCAAAGTTTAGATTAAGCAGTAAGTATTAAAAATTTTAAAAGGAAAAAAGATCTGTAAGTTGGGACTTTTTTTTTAAAATCAATAGAATTATCAATTATACATTTTTAAATGATACTTTTAAAAATTACTAAAAATATCCTAGTAACCGAACTAATAAGTATAATTAATATTTTCTCTCCTCCCATTGCAGATGCAGTTTTCGTCAGCGGACTTTTGGCCATCGGCAGCTCAGCAGTGCTGGGCATTTTCTGCATTTTGTCGGTCATTCAACACGCGATGATCTCATCCAGGGAGAAGGTGGTAATGCCCTACACAACTCTAGTGATAGTGAAGCTAATGCTGGCGTTGCTCGGAGGTGAGTTCAAATGGGTTTTGCTAAGAACGGCAAATAAACGTCATTCATTTCCAATATTTCCAGGTGTACTGGCCATCATAGCGACGGTTTTGTTTGCTCTGCAAATTGATGAGCAGGAGCGCTTTGGCTTCAAGATATCGCGAGGCATTTCCTTCTATATACAGGTGATTAATGGTTAATTACTCACGCAGTTGAGAGAGCAGTTAAAACTGATTATATACAGGCAAAGTTAAATATCTAATTTTCTATGGTCAAAACTTAACATTTTTGTCGTTATGTTTTTTTTGTTGAAGTTTAAATATAATATTTAAATCTCTGAATGCTAATTTAATCTACATCTTAGATATACCAGTTATTTATTTTATATAACAACTATCGGTGCATCTAGAAAAAAATCTTTATGGTAATCCATCCTAAAATATATTTTTGTTGCGTTAAAATGTAAATTTTTCTTTCCCACATTTGGATCAGATAAGCCATTTAATAGGACTTATTTCAGAAACTGCAAATAAGTCTTGTGAGTTAACAAAAAATTAAAGGCCAATACAGCGTCCAAAAAAATTGGAAAAATACCACATACTTTGTTTGGCTCGGCAAACGGCAAAACGTGATAAACCTTTTTATTTATTTTATTTTTACTTATTTATTTTATTTACCAATTTTTTTTAAATAAAAAAAATTATTATTTTAAAATTTTTATTTTAAAAATCATAATAATTACGATCCCTGATTTAAATAACATCCTTTATTTGATATAATTTCATCGTGCATCGAAAGCACCAAAAAAGTTTTTTTTTTTTTGTCAAAAAATTATATCTTTCTTGATTTTTAATAATAAATAAAACAATGAAAATGTCGGAAAAATGTTGAAGGAACCCAACAATTGCTTAACCTTTTTTTTATTGTTCGAGATTTCAGGATCACCCCTGAATGCTTGAAAGAAAATACAATTTTTTAATTGCATCCATAGATATTCAAATTAAGAAAATGTAGTTTTCTCCTCGCTTTATAAATTGACTGCTAAATTATAATTAAGATGTAGGTATTCATATATTAATCTTGTTCACTTAATTTTTCAGATTGTGGCTATTGTTTTAACCATCGCTCTGTTTGTGGCCGCCCTGTACGATGTGATCTATTCGCGCAGTCCCGGCGGAGATCCCACAATGGCGCTGGATGCCTCATCTCCTGGCAGTGCCACCACGTTCAATAATCCGGGCTTCAAGGAGCCGCGCAGTCGCAACGGCGTCTCGGTGACGGACGCCTCCGGGAAGCCGTACAGTGGAATCCGGAATGGAGCGGGAACGGCGGGCAGTGTTGCCTCCATGAGCACCACGGTGACCAGCGTCTCCAATGGTTCCACCCTGGACTCGGTCACGCGATCGCCCCTACGATCGAGCCTGAAAAAGCCGAGACCGCGGCCGGATCCAACGTTGGGCATTCAAAATCCCGGCTACTCCGGATCCGGCAGCTCGCCACCGATGCGGCGCAATGGAAGCGTTAAGAAGGTCCGAATTCAGACGCACAGCACCGAGGTGTAATATGGTTTCAACCATTTAGATTTAGGTTCTTCAACAAACAAGCAAACGAAAAAAGAAAACAAAAAATCATACAAAGACTGTGTACAGTAGCAAAAAAGACACAAAGGAATGTTTAGATGAGACACTTTTGTAGGTGTCTCTCATTAATTAATTAGTAATTCCCAACTGCAAATTGAAAATTCATTTTCATTTGTCTTCCAAGAAGGATGCATATTATCATTTGGCCTAGACCAAAATTTCTATGAGCAACGGTTTCCGTCCACGGGCAAGGCAAGAGTATTTAATTCGAATGGAATTTCCCAGAAGTATTTGATTTTCTATATACCTCCACAAGTGCCCTTCAGACCACGCCCCAGTCCCCGAACTTTGGAAAGAATTATCCGCGAAGACACTGGAGTACCAACCAATATACCTATAATTAATTTGCAATATTCTTATTTAACAGAAACAAAATAAACTTAAGCATTATAAAGCGACATTTGTAAAATACATAAAAATCAAAACGACACAAATTGTTATTTATAATTAAGTTTAAGTCAGGGCGAGATGAGCGAGTTTCAAATAGATTCGATAATTGTATGTTATTGTTAGCGTACTTTATATGAAAAGCGTTAATCAACGTAACGGATTATAATAATTGTTGCGCTAAGATTTCACTATTAAAGACACTTAGATTAATTGCTAAGCTTGTTTGTTTAGTTTTTGTAATTTAATTGAAAAATGTGTTTCATGTTTTTCGCTGTAAAGTAAGAAATATAAATAAAAGCAAAAAATAAATATTAGCTGGGAGTTTGCTTCTTGGGAAAATGGAATTATTGTTATAAATGTATTTCCACTAGAGAAATATTAAAACTCTTCAAATATATGCCAACTAAAACTTTTAATTGATTCACCCTGTTGAATTGATGTAAATAAGTTTATCTATAATCTTTAGGTATATATATATCTATTAATAGAAAGAAAAAGTCGTGTTTTTATCAAAACGAACCCAAATAATTATTTTCATAAATTAAAGCTCCATATTAAATGCAAACTATTTATACCCGTTACTCGTAGAGTAAAAGGGTATATTGTATTCGTGCAAAAGTATGTAACAGGGAGAAAGAAGCGTTTCCGACCCCATAAAGTATATATATTCTTGGTCAGGGTCACAAGCCGAGTCGATATAGCCATGTCCGTCTGTCCTTCTGTCCGTCCGTATGAACGCTGAGATCTCGGAAACTACGAAAGCTACACAGAGAAAAAAAAATACCAAAACTGGTCATCATTCGGGTATTTTTATACCCGTTACTCGTAGAGTAAAAGGGTATATTGTATTCGTGCAAAAGTATGTAACAGCTAGAAGGAAACGTTTCCGACCCTATAAAGTATATATATTCTTGATCAGGATCACTAGCCGAGTCGATCTAGCCATGTCCGTCTGTCCGTCTGTCTGTCCGTCTGTCTGTCTGTCTGTCTGTCTGTCTGTCCGTCTGTCCGTCTGTCCGTCTGTCTGTCTGTATGAACGCTGAGATCTCGGAAACTATAAAAGCTAGAAGATTGGCGTTTTGCATGCAGATTCTAGGAGTTCCTACGCAGCGCAAGTTTGTTTCAAAAGGGTGCCACGCCCCCTCTAACGCCCACAATCGCTTATATACGATTTTAAAAATTTCAATATTTCGGAAAAGTAAAAATGCAGTTTTATTGTGTTTATCAATACCTATCGAAATGTAGAAGACATTTTTCAAATCGGACCATTCATTAAAAAGTTATACGCAATCAAAATTGTTCATATATCTATCTCCCTCGCACTCCCTTTAGCCCCAATAGATAGTCGGGACACCAACCCGAGTACAGCGTTCGCACTCCCTTTAGCTGAGTGACGGGTATTAGATAGTCGGGACACCAACCCGACTATAGCGTTCTCTCTTGTTATACCTGCACATTTTCACTGCGCAGACACAATGTACAACTAAATCAATGCATTGAATATATTAGGAAAATGGAAAAGTAACAGTCAAAAGGCGGGATAATGAGATCTCGATTCTGGATTAAAAATATTTGCCTATCTTTGTAGAAACCTTTTAAAAATCCCTTTTTATTAATTTAGAAAAATAAGCTTCGTCGGTTTCTACTCAGTTTTTGTAAAGTTATGGCCATACCCAAAAAATATTAACCTAGAATTGTTTCTCATTGTTTTTATACCCGTTACTCGTAGAGTAAAAGGGTATATTGTATTCGTGCAAAAGTATGTAACAGCTAGAAGGAAACGTTTCCGACCCTATAAAGTATATATATTCTTGATCAGGATCACTAGCCGAGTCGATCTAGCCATGTCCGTCTGTCCGTCTGTCTGTCCGTCTGTCTGTCTGTCTGTCTGTCTGTCTGTCCGTCTGTCCGTCTGTCCGTCTGTCTGTCTGTATGAACGCTGAGATCTCGGAAACTATAAAAGCTAGAAGATTGGCGTTTTGCATGCAGATTCTAGGAGTTCCTACGCAGCGCAAGTTTGTTTCAAAAGGGTGCCACGCCCCCTCTAACGCCCACAATCGCTTATATACGATTTTAAAAATTTCAATATTTCGGAAAAGTAAAAATGCAGTTTTATTGTGTTTATCAATACCTATCGAAATGTAGAAGACATTTTTCAAATCGGACCATTCATTAAAAAGTTATACGCAATCAAAATTGTTCATATATCTATCTCCCTCGCACTCCCTTTAGCCCCAATAGATAGTCGGGACACCAACCCGAGTACAGCGTTCGCACTCCCTTTAGCTGAGTGACGGGTATTAGATAGTCGGGACACCAACCCGACTATAGCGTTCTCTCTTGTTTTACATGTAAACCTTTTAATACAATTCAAGCAGTTTACATTACCTTTAATGTTAACGGCAAATGTTAACAGAGATATATTTTAAATAAAAAACAAGAGAGAACGCTATAGTCGGGTTGGTGTCCCGACTATCTTATACCCGTCACTCAGCCAAAGGGAGTGCGAGGGAGATGGATATATAAAATTATTTTGATTATTTTATTATTTTATTATTACATATTTATTTTACATTTCGATAGGTATATTTATACACAACAAAATTGCATGTTTACTTCTCGGAAGTCTTTAAAGGTGTGGGCGCCAGACACATTTTAAAACCGTTAGTGGGCGATTATGGGCGTTAGAGGGGGCGTGGCGCTCAGCTGAAATAAACTTGCTCTGCGTAGGAAGCCCAAGAATATGTATGTGAAATCTCAACCTTCTAGCTTTCGTAGTTTCCGAGATCTCAGCGTTCATACGGACAGACAGACGGACAGACGGACATGGCTAGATCGACTCGGCTAGTGACCCTGATCAAGAAGATATATACTTTATAGGGTCGGAAACGCTTCCTTCTAGCTGTTACATACTTTTGCACGAATACAATACTCTACGAGTAACGGGTATAATAACTAACTACACCAAGATATTTATAATGCAGTAGTATTTAAAATATTGTTCAGTAAAACTATAAATTTTATTTTTTTTGAATATTTACATACACATGTTTGCCAAAACCATTGTTGATTTCTGTGACACTCCTAAACATTGCAGATTTATCCCAATTACAACTATATTTTGGTTTGGCTCAATATTACTATCCCAATAAAAATAGGATAGTTATATATACTGAGCTTTAATTATAAAAAATCATAGAAGTGATTTCTTCTTCAGTCCAAATTTATTTATTTCAATTCACAAGCATTATACATTTGTAAAAACTAATTTACAGTTGATAAACTTTTAAAAGCCAGTGCAGAGACTTTTCTTTTGTTCTCAGAGGCGTATGAAATTCCCTATCTCCCGATTCACAATCTGGGATCGATGCTACTGCGCTCAGCTTTGTTTACAAATAGATTTGGTTCATTCAGGAAAATTTTGATAAGTAAACCCAGTGAATACCAGGTTGAGATCGAGAGTAGGGAGGGCGGGAAGAGCTCAAAATACCGAGCTGCTCTGACATTTCGAACAGTTTGAGCTGAGTGTGCTTGGAGTGAGGACGGGTCGTCGTCATCGAAAGATAATTCAGAACTGCTGCATCTAGTATAGGAAGCCAGACAACAACAGTATTTGTTTATATTTCCACATAGACCGCATATAAATAAATTATGAAATCAGAGGCGTTGCACAAGTTTCTGGCTTTCTATCCGCTGCTGATTGCCTGCGCGTGGAGCCAGCCATGTAAGTCGAAATTAAATACGGAAACTAAAGCCTATTTCAAAATTGGATATAATTTCAAGAGTCACTTAATATTTTTATTCTTTTAAAAAATATATTTTTTTCTTTGCTAGAGAAAAAGATAAACCTAGATAATACTTATTTTATAACCGTGTCCAATTTTTTAGTGAATCCAGCTCAACAACAAGTGACTTTTCAACAAACGACTCCAGTTCAACACCCCGTTATCTTAATTAAACATAATATAAGAGCAGAAGACGCCAAGAACTACCGTATCACAATACCCAAGGCTCCCAGTGCGGGGGAGCCGTGTCTCACGATCACTTGGCAGACCAATCCGGACGGCAGTGGACCCGATGAACCACAAATCTATATGGGTAACGGCTACTTCGGAATAATACCACCAGTAGCACAAGGGCAGCAAACGCCATAAACCAAGCTGAAAATGTAATTTATTTTTGGATATTTTGTGAGTGTTTCCGTGATTTTTTACGGAATTAGTTGTATTTTGTTGAATTGAAGTGTGAAGATAACGAACTTCAACAAATTCAAAGAATTAAACGTAATGCGACTCATAAAGTAAATCCTAAAATACAAAACAACCGAATACCGAATAACAAATCTTTCACAAAATAATACATATATGTGAAATGCAAAAATATACATTGAAACAAATTTCTTTCAAATTTGTACTTTTATATTATGTAATAAAGAAGGATTCGTTTAATATTTGAAATTTTTTGTAAATTGGTATCGGCTTTCATTTCGTTCTAAAGTTTCTGTTATATTAGTTACACTTTATCACTGTGATAGCATGATACTTTAGTTGTAAAACTATTTTACAAATTTAAATTGGTAATCAATCGTATGTTTAGTAATAAATTAAATTCAATTTAACCACTCCAATGTTCAATAATCACCTATAACTCCCCTCATAACCTACTCTCCACCGATTTTTTATTTGACAAAATAATTGTACACTGACCCATTGCGCATCGGGGGAGAAGTTGGATATTTTGCTCGTGTTTTCAGTGCCGGGATTTGGCAACACCCAGTCTGGACTGTGGAATATCGGTTGGTTGTCATGGCAACTCTGCGGGTGGAGTTCGAAACTGAGTTTTTGGGCCTGGGAGTTGGAGGGAGGGGTTGCCCAGACAGTAGAATCCCAAACTCCGGGCCAACTCCCCAAAACTGAACTGAACTCCCCTTGAAAATCCCACACTCCCACTGTCTGTGTCTGCAAGTGACAGAGATGGAGCGATGCAGAGTGGGAGTGAGAGGAAGAGGGAGCGACACTCCTGTGGAGAGTCCCTCAGAGAGAGCCAGGATGACTACAATTTTGCAGGGCTGCACTTTTCGGGATGACTGCAAAAAATTTCGCTTTTTTCCATGCCCCGACTTTCGCTGCAGTTTTCATTTCAGAGCGCAACTCGAGAAGCAACATCAAAATCAACAACAACAACGTGCTGAAGCCGAAAAAAATGTGGCGTGGGAGTGTGTTAGTAAGGCTAATTGACTTGCCATACCTCCTGGGTCCACGGGTGGTATGATGAATATTCGGGAATTTCAATTAATAGTAATGTGCGCAAGCAATTTCAATAACGTAACTACATGAAATTATGTTTGCAACTTTGAATTCAAATAGTGATTTCTAGAAAGATATTTTGTCAAAAAGTCAAATGAGTACTCCTATCCTCCTCAGAAATCTGATCAACAAATACATTTTTATAATATGGTTGGTAGCCATGATCATATAAATATGATGAATATCCGGGAATTACAACTAATAATAATGTGCGCAAGTACATTACAATATCGTAACTACATGTAGTTATGTTTGCAACTTTGAATTCAGAGTGACTTCTGAAAAGTTCTTTTATGAACTAGTTAAAAGTGTACTTCTATTACCTTAGATATCTGATCAACAATTAAATTTCTATAACATTATCATATAAATAGCACAAAGCAGCCAAATATTATTTAATGAACCAGTTTGTTTCCCATTGTGTTTCGTAAACATTTGTTTTTAATAAAAATATCATTTCATAGCCGTGTAACGGACATCATATAAATAAAGAGCCAAGGCTGGGTGTTAGGGACGGGTTAGAGCGCACGCAAAAATATCATTCGGCTTGGCTCGTCGGCTAGTGGGGTGGATCCTTGCTTTAACCCGTCATTGCCTTCTCGATTACTATGCAAACTCAGATTGCGTGCAATGACAAACCAAAACTAAGGCCGGGGAGAGAAAACACTTCTACACTTGGGATATTGTCGGGCACAAGGCCCCCTACACCTGCGATCGGATCTACCGCTTTACCACCTCAGCTGTTAAGGAGGCGGCATCCAGCCCACCCTTCCATTGGCCGTTCCATAACCATCTTCTTTTCCTGCAGAACGGCCCCTCTTGCGGTTATGGCTTCATGGGGGTTTCATGTCCGCCGAGGACAAACACTCAGATTACCACATTATAAACATTTTATTTATCAGCTAACAAATTAAAATCCTAGACAAATCCATATACCTGAACGCACTAACCGAGATTAACATCAAGATAAAACAAATAATATAAATATAATAAATAGGTAAAAATATTATAAGAAAAATAAATGGCGATAATATATCATAGGTAGCATAAATATAATAAATGTAGCAGGTAATTCTTATGACTAGGGATAGGTGCAATAAATAGATTTTAAAAGTATATATATTAAAGACGGCATGCCAATTAGAGTTACATTTACTTTAAATGACAAATACAAAAACTTTCGGTGTGGTTTTTCAACTCTTCGTTACGTTATGTTACGTCGACATGTCACCGTTCCCACTTGCATATTGAATCACACCGAGAGAGCAGACGCAAAGCGATTTACGATATTGCGTTTAGTGGGATTAAACTGAACAAACCTACGGTATTGGCACCCAATTTCGCGATTGTCTTTACTTTATTATTCTTGGGCCATTACGTAATGCCGGTTACACTGATGGGGAAATTTTAATTCGGCAAATTAAATTTAATGAATTTTTTTTTTTTTGGTTTTACCACATTATGAAATTTAGAAAATTTGAAATTGCCGCCTATCACCAAAAATTATATTCTTTTATATTTTTTTAAACGCTCACCAATTTTTCCAGATGCATCCCCGAAGAAAGCGCTTTTTTCGAAGACGGCTGAAAATGCTGCGAAATGGGAAAAAGATATTTTTTTTGAGGGACACAGGGGCTTTCACTTTTTCATTTTCAAATTTCCTTTTTCAATTTTTTTTTCAGGGGGTAAGTGGCCATACGATTTTTCCCGTTAAACTTTGATTTTTTCTTCTTTACGAAAGAGGGAACACAATGCCGGAGTTTTGGCAGCACAAAATTACACTTTAAAATAACATAAAAAAAAAGAATTTACTTAGGATTAATAACTAATAAAAAAAACTATTCTATTCTGACATCTTTTTTTTTCCCAATTACTCTTATTACTTCTTTCTTTTCTTCTTTCTTCTTCACGGCAAAGGAAATGTGAGGTTAAATGGCGCTTTTCGCCTGGATTTTCGCCATGGGTTTTCACCTCCTCTTAGGCCACATTTTAATGGGGTTTTTTCACAATATTTTCACCAGCTTTAAACGGAGTCGGGGACTGGGTAAATTTAAACCCTCACGCTAGACATTTGGTAACTTTTTAGCACTTTCCCTCCCGCGATTTTCTCGTGGTTCCGCGCCGATCGTAAGTTTCGTAGTAACTGGTCGCCCTCTCCGAAATAGAACTCCAATGAGAACTTCTGGCTCAGCTGCTTGCAGTTTTAAGTGTTCCCGCCGGTTGAATATCGTAGATTCTTGATCGCCGAGCCTATAAATCACATAAAGTGCTGCTGATCGGACCCGTTGATTTTCTTCCATTTATTTTAAACTCACCCCCAATAATAGGACTCGGCCGAAATGATTAAATTTGGTTGCCTTTTTCCCTTTGACAATCTTCCAGATAGGTTCGCTCAGCTCAAGTCTTTTGGCACTGTTGAAACACTGACTCTGCCGATTCACTTCTTGATCGGTGGAAGGTTCAAATAGAAAAGAACGCTGATGCCGCTTGCCGCTGGCGGCAAGCCCCTTAACAGCCAAAATGGCAACCGCTCTCAGCAGAAATCAACTGACATTTCGCCCTGTTGACCTATTACGCTTTCTCTTACCCCTAACCCTAGTTCGGCAACCACCCCACAGATGACGCCAGATACGATCCGTTCCCAATTGACTACCAGCGCTACAAAATTCCCCCCACAAGATCTGGAATGGGGTTTGACATCCCAAAACAGATCCAAACAAAGCTGGTAGCTGAACCTGCTTATTGCTTTAAATCCTTGGCATGATAACGGCCCAAGGATCGACCTTGCAAATCCTCCAGTTCCTAGCATGAATTTCCTAGCTTTTTCTGGATTCTAGCCTTGAGATATAACGGACCTAGTTTCGCACTATAGCCTCCTGAAAAATTGCTCTGTCTAAAGTTTTTGCGATAAACCTCTTGACCTTCTTGGTACACTACCTCTCGCGACCGCAAGTTATACTGTCGTTCGTTCTTTTCATTTTGTTTTTGCATAACCTCTCGAGCCTTAGAACGTACCAATTCCAACGAATCTTCCTGAGTGAATCTGGCTGCTCTGTCCTCAAGCATTCCGAGAGCCCTCAACAGTTTATAGGTCGAGCCAGATGAAACGAAATGCTGGCCAAAAGCCATGTAATAGGGTGTTACCCCAATTCCCGAATGTATAGATGAACGCAAAGCACAGCAAATACTGCTCAGATATTCGTCCCAATCTTTCTGGTCTTCTCGGATATATGACCGTATTGCGGCTATTACTGACCTGTTCACTCGCTCGGAGGCATTTGCCTGCGGGGCATACACAGCGGTCAAGCTATGGGAAATTTTGTACTGATTCAGCAACTTTTGGAATGGCTCGGACTTAAACTGGGAGCCATTATCCGATACGATCGTTTCAGGAACCCCAAAAGTGTGAAACAATTCTTGCTGCAAGTACTTAACAACCACATCAGCAGTCATTTTCTTTACGGCTTTCAAAAAGACAAACTTTGAGTAGTGGTCTAGAACTATAAATATCCCCACATTTCCGGAGCGCGATCGAGGATATGGACCGAGGAAATCAATGTAGAGTCGCTGGAAAAATCTTTGTGATTCGGGAGCAATTCCTATTGGTGGCCTTTGTACTCGATTTGGTGCTTTTGTCTTTCTGCAGATGTCACAACTACTTATATATTCTTTAACATCTGTCACCAATCCTGGCCAGAAATAATATCTGCGAATCCGTTCTAAAGTTTTGTGCACTCCTCCGTGAGACGCTAGCGGGTCATCATGAGCCTTTTTTAACACATCAGGTACCAATTCGCTTGGAATCCACAACTTCCACGCAAAGGTATCGTGCAACAAATCTCCCGTCGCATGATCTGTTCTGCGATACAAAAGTCCATCATCAACTCTCAAATCTGGAAATTTCTCACTGTTTGCAATAATCTTTTCCTGCAATTCTAAATATTCACCAGACTTAAAAGCTGAATCCTGCAAATCGACCATCAAACCGTGGTTGGCATCTATCGCTGCTATTTCCTCCTCATTCACCCGTGATAAAGCGTCTGGAACCACATTAAGCCTACCACTTCGATGCTCAATTTTAAAGTTGAAACCTTGTAGCTTTAGCGACCAACGCGCTAGACGACTATGTAGATCTGTCTGGGACATAAGCCATTTTAAAGACGCGTGATCCGTGATCACGGTGAATTCATGGCCTTCAATATAGGCCCGAAACCTTTTTATGCAAACAATGGCTGCCAAACATTCTTGTTCTGTCACCGAGTAATTTCTTTGGGCCTTATTCAACTTCTTGGAAACGAATGCTATAGGAAACTCGTCACCTTCGTTTGTTTTCTGAACAAGGACACCACCGACACCAGATTTACATGCATCACACTGAACAAAGAAAGGTCTAGAGAAATCAGGGCTTCGAAGCACGGGCGCTGAGCAAAGCATGTCTTTTAGCGCTTCGAAAGATTCTTTGCCTTCAGGAGTCATTACAAACTTTTTCTTTGGCTTTAGAAGATCTGTGAGTGGAGCTGCAACTGAAGCGAAATTGTTTATAAATTTTCGATACCATCCCACCATACCAAGAAAACTCCGAAGTGCTTTTAAAGATTTTGGCAAAGGAAAATCCTTCATAGCCGAAATCTTTTCGGGGTCTGTGCGAATGACACCTTCCCCAACAATATGGCCCAAGTACTTTACGGATTTCATGCAAAATTTGCTTTTGCCAACGTTAAGCGTTAAACCAGCGGCGCGTATTTGATCAGCAACCAAACTTAATACCGTCATATGGCCTTCGAATGTATCAGATACCACCAACAGGTCATCCAAGTACACAAATACTTCATTTCTTAATGATGCTGGAATCACTTTATCCATGAGCCGGGTCATTGTTTGGGACGCATTTGTCAAACCAAAGGGCATTACTTTGTACTGGTAGAGTGGCTTTCCAGGAATAGTAAAAGCTGTCTTTTCGCGAGAACTTGGCTCCAAAGGAATCTGCCAATAAGCATCTTTTAAATCTAAGCTGGAAATATATACTGCTTTGGGAAGTCTACCTAGTATACCGTCAATCTGCGGAAGTGGATATGCATCTTTTTTCGTAGCTATGTTGACTTTTCTACTATCGAGACAGAGTCTTACTTTACCAGGCTTCTGTACTAACACCACAGGAGACGACCATGGACTATCCGATTCCTCGATGACTCCGAGTTTAAGCATTCGGTCTATCTCAGCATACAACAATTTCTCAATGGCTGGGGACACCGGGAAATGCCGCTGTTTTACTGGCTTAGCATCTCCTGTGTCTATTGAATGTGAGATTAGCGTTGTTTTTCCTAACCCTGATACAGCAAACGAGGGAAACTTAGCAATTACTTTTTCCAAAACCGAATTCTGCTCGTCCGATAGCTCGTGAGAATCGGACGCGATTTCGCTTATTTGCATTGCAGACGGTAACAGACCAAACCTGGACCAAAAGTCAATCCCTAAATAGAGGTCTTGGCTCAACGACGGTATTATGTTTAGATCCAAATCCTTGACAACACCCTTGTATTGGACTGGAGTACGAAAACGTCCAACGACTTCTTGTCTTTTGCCATCAGCTGTGCAAGCTGCTGTAGCGACTGGTTTGAATGGATGTCTACTTTGAATTATTTGTTTTGCCAAATTCCCTCCTATCACACTGATTGCTGCCCCTGTATCCAAAAGTCCTATGACTACCCTATCTAAAAGTCGAACCTCAGCATAGGGTCGCTTATCATTTCCTTTAAACCGAATTGTATTTACTGTTTTTACCGATTTCCAATATGATCGCATGCGTTTTGTATGCCTTGATATGGATCTGCATGGAACCTTAGAAATATTATTGAGAAGCTGCTGCTTAGCAAGTTGAGGCCAAAAATTCGGATGAATTCTTTCCTCGCCTGACATATCTGTGTTATTTTCTTCAAGTGTTGACGATGACGATTCTACTGGCTCAGCTCGGTGTTCGTGGCTTTGTTTTTCTGAGCACCCAGTTGCTGACGATACTGTGTGCCCTGCTTTACGTTTTTTTGGCAACGAGCACAGTGAGTTTTCAGAATATTTTTAGCCCCACAACCCCAACAGAAAATTCTTTTCTTTTCATGGCAATCTTGGTGACGATGGCCCTCTTTATGACAATTCCAGCAAATCAAAGCCAAAGCACCAACTTCGAATTCATCATCATCTGAAAACATAACACGCTCCTCGAGATACTCTTCTTCTACCAGCTCAGCCACTTGTCTCCGAAAGGGAACAACCTTTTGATACCCTTGATTTTTCCTAACATCGTCTAGGAAACTCTCGCGACGCCGGCAAACCTCCCTTAAACGATCCACCGACTGTATGGCTACATTTAGCAATTCGTGCCTTATTTCTGGTCTCAAATTTCTCTTCAGAATTTCGACCACTGTGAACTCCTCTAAAGGCACCGCCAATCCGTCCATCATCTGCATAATTGCGTCGTGAAAGCTGTCGAAAGTCTCCTTTTCTTTTTGCTTGCGATCACGAATAGCTTCCCTAATGTCAACATCAGTACGGGTGTCTCTAAATTGTTTCCTAAAAGCTTGACAAAGCAGATCCCATTTCAATATTGGAGATGTTTTATGGAACCGCCAATAAAAATCTCTGGCTTTGCCTTCAAAAAGCATGCTAGCATTACTGCACAAAATAGTAAAATTCCCTTCAAGTGTCTGACGAGTGAGAGCTTCCACCCTGTATATAAAATTGTCGACACTGAGACCATCTTGGTTTCCGCTAAAACGAATCTTCCAACCATTCATGATATGCGCAACCTTATCTGGCCTTTGTGCTAAATCAGAGACAAAACTCCGCTGTGACCCTGGTCCAGGACCGTGGCTGCCAACAAAACCTAGAACATTGTCTAAGTTTATCTCCGGAAGTCTACTAGGCGATGGTTGGCCACTGGGAGGAAGACTACTGCGCTGAGATAGCTGCTCACTAATTGGTTGTAACTGAGCTGCTATAGTTGACTGAATTAGCTGTCCCATCTCCCTTGATAGTTGGGCCATTAATTCGCTTTGCATTCCTCGGACGGCCTCTGATATGGCAGTTGTTATAGATTCGGTTTGTCCTGCATTTGAATCCGTTGGCTGGCGAATCGACTGATTCAAGCCAGCTGAAGTTCCTGGACTATCGAGATTTATTTTGCCCTGCGACCTGGTATTGGGCGTGCCCGGTTTCTCAAAGCAGACTGTGCTACAGGTTGGACAAGTTGGTTTCTTTTTGGCATAAATGGCAATACACGATTTGTGAAATTCGTGTCCACATTTGGTTTTAAAAACTGTCGCAGCTGTTACTCCTTTTCCACACAGCACGCATTCTGGTGCTGGCGGAACACTATCGTTTTCCTCATCAGCCATCTTCTAACTTCAATATAAATGCAATAAATAATTACAAAAACAAACAATAATAAGCTCTACACAAAAAGATAATAATAAGAGAATAAAGTTACTAAATAAATAAGTTAAAACCTAGAATTTATCCTATGCAAATCAAATAGCAAACCAAACACCTGATTTCTTATTTCCCTTTGACTCGGATTCTTATCTCAAGAGTTCAATGCCCTCCAACGCAGAAATCAGCTGTTCCTTGCTTTTCGCTCAGCTTTAATATAAGTGCATGTAAGCGAATGTATGTATAAGAACCGAGCACAAACACTGAGAACAAAAATAGTGCTCAACAAAAAAAATCGAAAATAAAATTTCTCAAACAAAATCGTTTGCCTCTGGCGTGACTAATTCCCCTGCGAAAACCAAATTTCAGACGTCGATCAAACAAGTGTAAAGAAAATTGGAAAAAAAAACAAAAAAATACATAACTGGGCATGCGTATGGGCTGCGCTTATCTCTAAACAAGCACCACCAACAACACAAAGCTAAATGCAAATCGTGGTCAGCGAGCGGTCCGCTCAGACTGCGTTCCAAACGATTTCGCCCATATGCCCTTATGCACTGATCTTATCAGCTAGTCTTATAACGTGGGCACTTAATTTCTTTTCAAAGAATTTTTCTAAGCGCATCCAAAGCGTTTGACTGTGAACTGACTTTTCACAACATACGACGGAATGAATACCCTGTGTTTGACATCAGACGTGGCTAGGCGAGCTGTTAATAATAACTGCAAGCCTATAAATCCTATGCGGCTGAATGTTAACGTTAAGGTACTCAAATAAGAAAAGTGAATGAAAAGTTAAAAAAAATAAAAATGTTTTGCATATCGTCAGTCGTGGCCGATTCCTAATTACGAGTAATTCAGGCAATCGTTTTCCAAGCGCCTGATTGTGCTTTTGCAAAAACAAAAATGAATGATGACAAGTATAAAAATGCGTCGGAACGAAATTTCTATAACTTTAAAGTGAATTTGTATTTAAAAAAAAATGTGGATGGGTGTAGTAGTGTGTGGGTGGTAGACTGAAAAAAAAATTCAGCCACACGTTTGGGCGCCAGAATAATTATAATAATCATACTAACAACTAATTATTTATAAATGTAACGGACATCCTATAAATAAAGAGCCAAGGCTGGGTGTTAGGGACGGGTTAGAGCGCACGCAAAAATATCATTCGGCTTGGCTCGTCGGCTAGTGGGGTGGATCCTTGCTTTAACCCGTCATTGCCTTCTCGATTATTATGCAAACTCAGATTGCGTGCAATGACAAACCAAAACTAAGGCCGGGGAGAGAAAACACTTCTACACTTGGGATATTGTCGGGCGCAAGGCCCCCTACACTTGCGATCGGATCTACCGCTTTACCACCTCAGCTGTTAAGGAGGCGGCATCCAGCCCACCCTTCCATTGGCCGTTCCATAACCATCTTCTTTTCCTGCAGAACGGCCCCTCTTGCGGTTATGGCTTCATGGGGGTTTCATGTCCGCCGAGGACAAACACTCAAATTACCACATTATAAACATTTTATTTATCAGCTAACAAATTAAAATCCTAGACAAATCCATATACCTGAACGCACTAACCGAGATTAACATCAAGATAAAACAAATAATATAAATATAATAAATAGGTAAAAATATTATAAGAAAAATAAATGGCGATAATATATCATAGGTAGCATAAATATAATAAATGTAGCAGGTAATTCTTATGACTAGGGATAGGTGCAATAAATAGATTTTAAAAGTATATATATTAAAGACGGCATGCCAATTAGAGTTACATTTACTTTAAATGACAAATACAAAAACTTTCGGTGTGGTTTTTCAACTCTTCGTTACGTTATGTTACGTCGACATGTCACCGTTCTCACTTGCATATTGAATCACACCGAGAGAGCAAACGCAAAGCGATTTACGATATTGGCGTTTAGAGGGATTAAACTGAACAAACCTACGGTATTGGCACCCAATTTCGCGATTGTCTTTACTCTCTTATTCTTGGGCCATTACGTAATGCCGGTTATACTGATGGGGAAATTTTAATTCGGCAAATTAAATTTAATGAATTTTTTTTTTTTTTTAGGTTTTACCACATTATGAAATTTAGAAAATTTGAACTTGCCGCCTATCACCAAAAATTATATTCTTTTATATTTTTTTAAACGCTCACCAATTTTTCCAGATGCATCCCCGAAGAAAGCGCTTTTTTCGAAGACGGCTGAAAATGCTGCGAAATGGGAAAAAGGTATTTTTTTGAGGGACACAGGGGCTTTCACTTTTTCATTTTCAAATTTCCTTTTTCAATTTTTTTTTCAGGGGGTAAGTGGCCATACGAATTTTCCCTTTAAACTTTGATTTTTTTTCTTTACGAAAGAGGGAACACAATGCCGGAGTTTTGGCAGCACAAAATTACACTTTAAAATAACATAAAAAAAGAATTTACTTAGGATTAATAACTAATAAAAACTATTCTATTCTGACATCTTTTTTTTTTTTTCCAATTACTCTTATTACTTCTTTCTTTTCTTCTTTCTTCTTCACGGCAAAGGAAATGTGAGGTTAAATGGCGCTTTTCGCCTGGATTTTCGCCATGGGTTTTCACCTCCTCTTAGGCCACATTTTAATGTGGTTTTTTCACAATATTTTCACCAGCTTTAAACGGAGTCGGGGACTGGGTAAATTTAAACCCTCACGCTAGACATTTGGTAACTTTTTAGCACTTTCCCTCCCGCGATTTTCTCGTGGTTCCGCGCCGATCGTAAGTTTCGTAGTAACTGGTCGCCCTCTCCGAAATAGAACTCCAATGAGAACTTCTGGCTCAGCTGCTTGCAGTTTTAAGTGTTCCCGCCGGTTGAATATCGTAGATTCTGGTCTTTGATCGCCGAGCCTATAAACCACATAAAGTGCTGCTGATCGGACCCGTTGATTTTCTTCCATTTATTTTAAACTCACCCCCAATAATAGGACTCGGCCGAAATGATTAAATTTGGTTGCCTTTTTCCCTTTGACAATCTTCCAGGTAGGTTCGCTCAGCTCAAGTCTTTTGGCACTGTTGAAACACTGACTCTGCCGATTCACTTCTTGATCGGTGGAAGGTTCAAATAGAAAAGAACGCTGATGCCGCTTGCCGCTGGCGGCAAGCCCCTTAACAGCCAAAATGGCAACCGCTCTCAGCAGAAATCAACTGACATTTCGCCCTGTTGACCTATTACGCTTTCTCTTACCCCTAACCCTAGTTCGGCAACCACCCCACAGATGACGCCAGATACGATCCGTTCCCAATTGACTACCAGCGCTACA